>QZGG01002063.1:0-45934 GCA_006409495.1 Sedum album | reverse complement strand
CCACCATAAAGACTCAACAATTCTAGAGAATATCCAACCCTCTACTTTTTCAAGTGCAAGTGTATATGTCTGAGGATCACTCCAATCAGATACGTTAATGAAGTCCTCATCGTTCATGTGGTTCATCTCCTTCCAGTTTAATGACGAGGATCTTTCACTACCTGTAATTTCTTCTTCGTCTCTTTCAGAGTCTAGTCCTGTTGAAAGTGGAAGCTCTGCAAATCCAGTTGCGAGACTAATAATAGTTCTCAATACCACGCAGTTTGACAACCAGTACATCAACCTGCAGCCAAGAATCATATCAAGATATAGAGAGAGAGCAAGTTAATGGAAATAAATTGGTCACAGAAAATGGCTCATGCTCCGCATACCTTGGGACGTCGTTTCCACAAGCCTTTGCAACCATAACTAAACCTGAAACAGACGACTTAGCTGCACTTGCTTGTGACTTCTCTTCAGAAGCTTGAAGATAGAGCCTGGAAAGACGTCTAGCAGGAGTGTGGACTTTATTTTTAGAACTCCCATGCTCAGCTACAACCGAGTAAAGAGCAACTTCAACAGCAGCTGCTTCTCGCAGTTCCGCCTCAAGTATCTTTATCCTTTGTTCCAATATCTGTACTTTGCTGTCAGTGAAGTTATCACTCTCTCTTGAATGAAATTTTAATACCTTTCGGTCACCATTACTGACAGCTTTGCTAGCCTCTTCATGGAGGTGATAACATCTATCTGATGAGTCTTTGTTACTAAAGCTTGATAGTGAGCGCACAGACTTTATAGGTTTAAGCCTAGTTGTTGCGCTTGAATCCCTTCCTAAATTTTCTTTGTTAGTAGAATGTGTGTCGGTATCGGCTAAGGCCTGTTCTTTTGGAAAACCTTTTGCAATATCACTGATCAGTTTGACCGTTAGGTTATTGACATCTTTCTCTAGCATACATTTTTCCTCTCCAGCTAAATCTCCATTCTCAACCTTCAAAGTGTCAAAGTAATCTGCAATATTATCAGTAGTTTCCTCAAGTGTAGGAGATACGCTAAGGCTTTGACTCATAGCTTCTTCATCATCTAATTCCCCAACGTCACTATCTTTGTCAAAACTGGAGTCTGTTTCAAAAGATTCCCCAATAGCGTCTTGTTGAACATTTGAATCAGTTTTTATTTTATCTTGAAAGTGTGTAATCTCTCTTTGAGCTTTCTCAAACTGATTCACTTTCACAGTTTCCACTGGTCTCAAAGTAGTTCTTAGTACATTGGAAAATAATGTATCATCCTTTACTGTACTGACTGCAGCAGAAGAAATTTCCAAAACTGATGAGCGGGGTGAAAAGGCCTTCCTCACTTCCAACACTGATTTTTTAACTTCAATGATCTGATTCTCGGGTGGATCTCCAAAACCTATCGATGTACCACTCTTCATGGATTCTAAACTGCTCCGCGTCTGAATAAAATAATCAGGATTCATTTCCGATCAGTTGAATGAAAATGTATTTGAAAGATATAAAACTTTACTAGTAAAAATACTTGATCAGTATAAAGATGAACAATAGATTGATTCACTGAATAGCACAAAATACCTCGTTAGTCGGATATACTAAATCCTCAGTGAACTCATATGCAGAAGACGCGACCGTCATAGATGAATGAGTTGAGCCATCATCATCAGTAACAGACTTACCTTCCGCTTCCTTTGCATACTCTTCACTCATTAATGCCAAAACAGACTCACCACAACTCCTATCCATCGACATTTCTCTTGCCAAACTATTACTGGAAGATGAATTCTTCAAACCTTTATTCACCGGCTCCACGTCAATATAAAGAACCGGCTGAGAAATGTTTCTAAAATTCCTTTTACAATTCAGCATAAGACTCACAGAAATAACCTCTTTTAAAATACCATACTCCGCCAAGTCAATAACCGCAGTTCCTAACAACATTCCTTTTACCTTATCCCTCCGCGGCTCATACAAATTAAACTCCAAACAATTCTTCTGAAACGCCTTAAAACTGCTGGATCTGATAGAAATCATCCTCGGCAAGGCTACGGAAATATTAAAAGACTGATTGAATTCTATTTTTCCTTCTCCAACAACCGATCCTAGGGAAGGAACAACTAGGCTAGTTGATCCAGAACTCTGTGTGCCGTTCTCCCATTGGATTATAACTGAACGAAGTGAATTAAGGGATTGGGATGGCGGCCAGGGCTTGATTTCCTTGAGGTGGATTATGTATTCAGCTTGAAGCATTGCACTTCTCCTGTTGGTATTATTCATCTTCATGTCGAAAACCATAGTTCTTATCTAGAATCAAAATACTACTCCGTACAGAAGAGAATATACTGTAAATAAATCTCAACAGAGTTAATAGTGCTTGAAATGTTACAACAGCATATGCATGTACTGACCGGAGAGACGACGGTTGCCGGAAATTGGTAGTGAAAAGTGAGAGGAGAGGAGGAGATGTTGATGTGAAGCGACAGGCACGTGATGATTGGCAAGTTCAATAAATAAATAAAGGTATGGTTTGAATGAATCGAGAGATGGACTGAGGGAATGAGTGGATACGACGTCGTAGGGAAACATGGGGATGGAAGAAAAGCGTCAGTGCGCTGCTCGTTGTGTGTCTGACAGTTCTCTTGTCGCTTTCGTCAATTAACTACCTAACCTCATCTGAAATCTGAACTGTCAATGACATGACTCCCACGCGCGATTATCGATACTCTTCGCAATGCATCGCCATGCGGCGAGAGTGCTCCTCATGCTTCTTCTCCTCCTCGTGTCATATTGAATCGACTGGACTTGAGTTGGATACATCACATTTTATAATTCTAGTGCTATTTATTGTTAAAAGGAATTGTGAATTTAGGATCTAAAGGTCGGCAGGGGATGTCTAAGTAATGCGCTTGTTCGAGAAGAGTAATGCTCTTTTGAGACCCTAACTGTTGGGCGAGACCTGAGACTTCCATCATGGCCGTTGATTGGATTTTTTTTTGGGTCCGGATTGTGCCACGTGGAGGTGAGAGAACAAAAACAGCACTTTCTCTCACCTCCATGTGGCACAATCCGGACCTCGAAAGTAAATCCAACCAACGGTCATGATAGGGGTCTCAGGATGCCACCCCTTAATAGGGGTCTCAAAAGAGCATTACTCTGCTCGAGAGTAATATCATAAAAAATTAACAGGAGAAAGCTTCATTACTCGCGACTTATATCAAAAGAATATTCGGAAACAAGATTACATAACAGGCAAAGGATATTTGATAACATTAAACTAAAATCTTAGAATGGAGCTGTTTTAGTCCATTGGCTATGATTTCATCTCTTCAATACAAGATGAAATGTTCAACAGAACATTCAGATTCTCCAAGAAAACCAGCAGCTCTATTGTTGACTTTTTGAGGATAACCATAATGGTTACTTAGCCTTGAAGGATCTCCTTCTCCTTCGCTTTGCACATATCTTCTGCTGTTTTGATGTACTTCTTAGTCAAATCATCTACCTGTGTTCACGGCGATCATAAATTTTTAAAAGTTTTCAAGTACAATTGATTGATGGAAAAATTAACGGACAAAGGGGACTCAGTATGTACACGTGGTTGGTTTATCAAGAAAAAGGATACGAAGGAAGCTAATTCAAATTTTCACCAAAATTTCCATGGGAAAGTTATTTTCCCATGGAAATTCCATTTTATTACTTTAACGCATTTTCAACATTCCATGTAGAGGGGAAAAGAATCGTACAAATCCCTTCAATGTCAAACTTTCTTCCTGTAAAAGAAAAGAATAAAGAACAACTTACTTCCTTCTCAAATCTTTTTGCTTCATCTTTTGGAAAACTGGATCCTGCCTTCTTCACAGTATCTAATGCCTGATACAACCCCATTCACATATATTAGCAAGTAGCAACAGAACTGACACGCATATCAATGATACTCTACGAAGTTGCATATTTTGATCACTTTTTTGTTGTGTTGATGAGCATCAAAGCCTCAGCAAACTGAATAATCTGGATTTTTCGAACAGTATCACTAAATGAAAATATGGAACATAAATCCTATTATTTTATTCCGGACAGTTAAAACTTAGAAGTTATAATTGTTGCATGAGCAAGTCAAGACAAGAATGGTCATCTCGTGTAACTGAGATGATGGTTATCGAAGTATTATCAGCAGCAGAATCTAGAAAATGGAAACCCTCACCTTTTGCCTGGCTCTTCTTATACTTTGCTTAACCTCTTCACTAGATTTTGAAACCACTTTACAGACTGCCTGATCCATCCGATGCATAGTCATCAAATGCTTTGCTATGTGAAATATGTGACGATAATAAGTCAAAATAATATAGAAAGTAATGAACCACCTGAATGTGTTCCTTGGTTAATCTGAGAAACATGAGGGAAAAATGCTCAGAAGATATAATTCACAATCAAAGACAATAGCTTCCGCTGAAATACATAATGTATTGTGTTTGCTATGCATCAACACAAGTATCAACTTACGGTGGAATAACTGCTATAAGTCGTTCGCCATCAACCTTAGGATTCAATCCCAATGGAGAAGTCACAATTGCATTCTCTATTTCTTTCAATGCCTGAAAATGTATTTCCAATGTACAGTGTCACTTGTGATCTGAAAGTTTTATTTCTAGTATACCTCCAAAGATAACTTCAAGATAAATACAACGGAAAACATGAATAATGTCGAAAAAATACACTAACTGTAAGAAATGAAAAATCTTGTAAACTACAATGCAAAATACCGGATATGAAAATTACATGAGAATCGTATGGAGTCACTGATAATGTTTTCGCATCAATAGCAGAAACCAGCGCAACTCCATTCAACGGTATCTTCACTCCCCCAGTCTCGACTATAATATGGTCAAGCATTCCTGCATTTAAATAACAAACACACTCAGCACAGTCAACACTGGTAAACTAAAATCAGGTAAAATTCAATAGCAACATTATACCAACTGAAGCTCGTCCTGTTCGCAATTTACTTAGTTGTTGTGAAAGTGCAGTTAAAGCAGCTTCCATCTGAGACACAGCTGTAGCCTTCGCATTAGGTGCAACATTCAACAAAAACATCAACACCACCTTCGTCTTCACTCTCCTCTAAGACAATACATTAAGTTTATCAGAAATTACCAAAACTCATCAACTAATCAAATCACACCTAAAACATAACTAATCAAAATTTGATGAAATGAAACGCGAACAGAAATTGGAAAAAAGCGCGAGTGAGGTGAATTACTTGAGGCCTTGCGCTTGGCGAAGCTTCTGCGATGGAGTGTGAGGAGATTAGACGACGGGAGTGGAGATGGAGATTGGGATTGAGGAATTGGAGGATGATGATGATTCGGAAGGGATGTGATGGATCGAGATTGTAAAGAAGAAGAGACGCGGCGGATGGTGACGGCTCGGGAGGCAAGGCGTCGGAGAAGGACTTCCATGATCTTACGAGCTCGTCGGGGACTAGGGTTCAGTTTCAACGCGAGGGTTTAGGCTTTTTACCTACCCTTCTCTCAAACTGAAATTGTTAAATTGTAAATAAAAATAAAATGTAATAAAACATTTCTTTTTTTTCAACAGGATGAGTCATAAAAAAATAATTATAATTATTTTCGAAAAAGAAATTCATCAGCCAAATATTTTGATGTAACAAAATTCAGCAATCAGAATCAAACTTTACAACCCATCAAAAAAAAATCAAACTTTACAAAATTAAAAATTACATTGTTTTGGTGAAAGTTTGCATCCTAACATTATTTACTAATTAAAATATACAATATCTTGTCTTATCGTTTTTGATATAATTTTCAAATTTACCAAAATAATTCTTAAATAAAATTTGAGTCGATAAAAGAAATGAATTTTTTTCGACATTTGATACGTACTGAACGTTATTGTGATATCAAAACTCGAGCAACAATGAAGTCAAATGTTTTTATAAGCTTTGTTTTAACTTAATTTTTGTCGAGATCTCCAAGGAAACTTAGTATCAATGATATTCAAGGAACACATAATATAAGGACAAATGAGACCCTAGCTAAGAAGTCAATTTACGAGACCGCTGCTAATAACACTGCTTATAAAACTTCAAACTAGGGGTGGCACATGAACCCGCAAACCCGTACTCAACCCGCAAATCCGAAAATTTTCGCGGGGTTCGGGTCGGGTTTTGGACACTGCGGGTTCGAGTACGGGTTTAATATATAATTTTTAATCAAACCCGCAAACCCGCATTTTGCCTATAAATACATATTTATATATTCATAATACTATTTGATATACAAAATGTTTATTTTTTTGCTCAAATTATTATTTTCAAGTTATTCAAGGACTAAATAACAGTTTATGAATCTTATTCTATGATTCACTTTTTATTTATTTATAATATTTTTAGATCCATTTTTTATTTATTTATAATATTTATTTATTCAAAATACGCGGATCGGGTACGGGTACGGATTAAACTTTTTTTAAATCTATAAACCCGAACCCGAAATTTTACTACGCGGGTCGGCTACGGGTTTAATTTTTTTTACTAAAAACCCGAAAAGTGTCAGGCCTACTTCAAACCCAACAAATCATAACCAACTATTTTGCCCTTTCAAATCTAGAAACGACGTAATCACAAATAATTATGCACCCTTTCAAATCTAGAAACTGTTGTCAATATTTGATTATAAAAGGTAAACCCCTGAACCATACTCCAATAAGCAACAACATCCCAACAACAAAAACGACCATTTATAGCACATACTAATTAATGAAGAATTACAAAATAGGTCTATTCTTTTAACTTATTCGCAAATAGAAATAGAAAAATCACCCTACTGAAAATTCACCGTTTCAGTATCCATCAAGAAATCGATTAGATGACGTATTATTTAACTAATTGAAATTATTAGTTACACTTTCTAAATGAACTTTCAGTTTATTTATCATAATGTAAGACTTACTGTAATATGCAATGTATTACTGTCACAAAATGGACATAAATTTACAAAGAATTACACGTTTGCAATTTAAAACTAGACTTAACTGAACTACGCCTTAATAAACCATAATAATTTATCGTACAAATCCAAAGCAATGACCAGTCCCAGGTTCAGTTTGTAGTTTAGCACACCACGTGTCTTCATCCCCACTATCCTCCTCAACCAATCATACACTACCACACGTACCAATCACCATTTTCGTTACTAATGCCAAAGAGCGTGAACGCACCGCTCGTTAGTCGTTCCATTATTCCACATGCTTTCCCATACACCACCTCATTCAATCACATCCTACCACGTGTCCTCTCAATCTTAGATATCATCCAATTCAAAAAAAATCACACAAACCACCATCCGATGCGCACCCACGTGTCGTCCTTCTTTAATGCAGTGCAGGACACATACACTCTTCTTATTGGTCATATCTTTAACCAGTGGGTCCCAAACAGCAAATCAACATTATTTATTCGCCAAACAACTTTTTCACTGGGCCCACTTCTTTCAACCAATCACAACACGAAGATGACTGTAGCCCTAGACGCGTGTTGAAACGCTATCAGGCCGATTATCGTCTCTCATCTCCGCCCAACAACATCAACGCTGCGCTTAGCCACTGATACAAAAACAGAGAGAGGAACTGCGTCAACGAGCCGCGCCTGATCTCCGACGATAGGGTTTCGACATGGACGGCGGCGACGGACGAGGTGGTAAGTGCATGGAGGGACGGAAAGGTAAGAGAATGATATAAACCGTATTTTGTTGAAGTACCGGCCGATCGCGCCGAAGCCAGTCGTCGGAGGTTGTGGTGGTGTAGGTAGTAGTGGATCTTCGGTTTTGAGTGGAAAGAGAACTAAGAGGAAGTACGTTAGGGTTTCGAGTAAGAATAAGGAGGTGAAAGAGGAGAAGAGGATCGTGACGTTACAGTTGTTGCCGGAAAGAGCAGATCCGGAAGCGGAGATATCTCAGTTGAGAGTTTCTAGCAGTAACAGTAACGATTCGGATTTTAGGGTTTTGGAACAGGATGATAATAACAAAAATCATAATAATGACGATAATGTGAAAAATATTTGGTACTTAGGAGAGGTTGGTGGTGGTGGTGGGAGGAGTAGAATGATCGAGTCTTGGGTGACGGTCGAGTCGGTTGCGACGGATAAACGCATACCAGAGGCTTGTGGTTGGTATAGGGAGGAGTCATGGTTGCTAGTGAATGATAATTTTGTACAGCAGCAGCTGGATGGTGATAGTTGTCCAGGGTTTATTTCTAGGGCGGAGAGTGGTAGAGTTGAGTGGGTTAACGAGGCGTATAAGCGGATGGTAGGGTGTGGGTCTGATGATAGGATGGTGGTGGTATGGCTTGAGATAAAGGATGAAGTTGTGAAGGTAATATCACGGTTGAGTACGGTTAAGACTGTATTTAGTTGCTGGGTTAAGGTGCAGTATAATCATGAGGAGGATGGGAGGAGGGGTGTGTCGATGGTGCTGCCGTGCGATGCGTGGAGAGTGGAGCGGGGCGGGTTTGCATGGAGGTTGGACGCGAGAGCGGCGTTGTGTTTGGGTATCATAACGGATAATGATGGCTGCATTTGTCCCAACTAGTAATGCGCCGGAAGGGTGCCACGGCACAGATATCGCCTTGGGTCGCATCATATATATCAGGTACATAAAACACATGATTTCCATTAAGCTATTTCTAAGTATATATGTCTGATTAGTTAAAATACTAATAGTATATACAAACATGCTTACCCAACTAATATGACTACATGAAAAGAAAATGAGTCGCCCAAATTAAGCTACAGACTATACTAGTGTCAAAATGGTTTGGGCAAGGAGAAGAAAATGGATATGTTTGTAGTTTCGAAAGAAGAAAAATAAAGAGCGTTAAAGATGGGAGAGAATAGAAATGAGATAACAATTGGGTAAAAGAAAGCACCAACCAAATAGTAGTAATATGCATGTACTAGTCTGCTCGGGCAGTGGTGGATCGAGATGTGAAAGTGATCGAGATGGGATGAGTTTTACTCTGTGCATCTGTCCGAGGACGATGCACCATTGGCTTAAGGAGTATTCTCATATCCCTCTCTCTCATCATATAGTGATGAGGCTTTTTCCTTGATTCTTGCTATCCACCAATACTTGGATAATAATCGTTTCATTGGGACACGTTGCCCTTTATGGTTAAAAGTTTGATAGGTAGCTGGCACTGCGTCGATCACCAAAGATTTATAACCAAACAAATCTTTATAGAAAGTGGAATAAGATACTATGTTATGTTGCTGCCCATGTAAAAAACACTAGACATTATTGGAGGAGATTCATACATGTGTGTCAGTGGTTTGGCTACTCTCATATCCTATACATATCTTCCTTGTTTTATATACTATAATCAAATATTAATCCAATAATCCATGGCCTTCCTATTTACTCCTACATGACAAAAATTTCAGTAGGAGAAACTTCTCCTATAGAGAGACACCGGTCAGGAATGCACATGTGAAAACATTTTAGAGCGCATTTGAGATGAATTAGAGCATTGATTTTTTATTTATCCAACAGTTGTGATGATGATGATAAGATAATAATACTTGAGTTGGATGTAGTGTTGGTTCAGCCATATGATCCATATCAACTCAACTGATTATTTTAAAATCTTTCATTTACTTTTTAAATGTATCATATATATTAGTTCATAAATATATATATATAATAGTAATTAAAATGAGTTTGACTTCATTCTTATGAACAATATTTGTTCCTTGTATCTCTATATAGCTGCACTATTTTATTTAAATGTAGTAAAAAGTATCTTCCTCTCCACAAAATGCAGCATGTTCCCTTATGTTTTTCCCTTTATATGCATTGCACCATCTGATGTTAAGTATTAAGAGTCGATACGTTCCAGTACGACTCTGCCATGTTACGATTTATATTGAAGTTGGGACATGATTTATTTTGATTTTATTAAATTTAATAATTATAACATTTATGATTGCATATAAGTCTTCTTAATTTACTGTGAGAAGTAGAATTGTGTAATTAGTTGATGACTTACATAAGAAATATCTCCTTCCCAGTGTCTTCTGATAGTACGAATAATATAATCAGCGAAAATAGTGAATTATTATTTACAATCCCAACATAAAATAATACAGATAATTGTTTAGGGTAATAAAACTCATTCGACTAGTTTATTTGATCAGAAACTTTAATCCCCAATTAGTACAATGAGTTTTACTAAATGTAAAGAAATTAAGTGTGTATGGAATCCAATTGTCCTCCTTATTTCTTGATAGTAAAAGTTGGTCGGGTTTTTGTTACAAATTCAAAAAATTAAGGTAAATTAACGATTTACATTAATTTTTTTGGAATATGATATTGTGTTCATTATTATAATTCTAAGCTGGATTTATGTTTTCACAGAGTAATACAAGTATTTTATTTATTTACTTGCTTCTAGATTCTAGATCATATTAATTCTCCAAGGTTTTGAATTATATGAAAAACCAATTTTAACTAAATTGTTACTACACCTAAATAGTAACATAATATAAACACAGCAATAACTTCAGTTTTAATGTATAATACAATCTACTATATGGATATTCATATGAGGTTTTTTATATTTATAAACCTAATTTAGGCTTTTGAAAACTAGGAATATAATGAACTTTCTTTCGAACTTTCATGTAGAGTCGGGCCAGTTCTGTGAAATTTGTCAATTTGCTGAGAATCAGTTTAGGGTTTAGTGAAGCTCCGAGTTTATAATTAGTAATTTACCTCTGCTTAACTCAGTGAAAGGTAGTAACCTTCTATGAAAATTTTCAGTTATTAATATACTCCGTATACAGTTATAATTTTTCACTTTCCAAACTAATTTCTTTAAATATGATTTATATAATTTTAAAATGCTCAGTTTCAGTCAATCCTGAATGTCTGATTACCTTTTCCATGTTTTCAATTCAGAAATGCCCTTTGGTTGCAATCCCTGAGCTCAACTAAAAAATTTCGATGAACTGAAATATAGAAATTTTACTTGGTTATGTTCTTCAGTACCTGATTAACATGCACCTAGAAAATGTACCCACTTGGACCCCTGAAGATGGATCGAAGGGATATTGCCTTTGGAGTTTTCTCTGACCCCTAAGTGCACTTAGCCTTTGTGCTTCTGCATTGAAAGGAAATGTTTTCATATTACATGTTTGGGGCTTTCAGTCTAAAATCTTTGTTTGTATCTCAGACTTAATTAGTAGACTCAGTTTGCCATATTGAATCATGAACCCTTTCTGTAATTACAATTTGAATATTCAGGGGGATTTGCTTTCCATCTCTTTTGATATGCTATTATCTGCCTCTCGACTTAAAAACAAGCAAGTTTCTGACTCCTGTGAATGGTTTTTGCTTGGAACAGGGATATAAGCTCGAACAACTACCATAGTTCATAGTGATTGAGACTTCAAGTTGAAGCTAGTATTTCAAATATATCTTCTGCAATTGTGCCAATCCTGTATTGGTGGTGTTACGTGATGCCTATAAGCTAATGGCAGTCAGTGCCAAAACACCAAACTTATGACTCTTGATAGACTGCTCAGGTGGAAAACCGGGGGAGAGATGTCTATTCTTACTAAAGAGTGCATCATTGTATCTGTGGAAGATGACGACTAATGCAGTGAATAATGAGTTGATTACCATAGTAGCCAAGTCATGACTCTGGAGGTTACTTTAGAGCGTCACCACATGTTGTAATTGATAGTGGCAGGAAGGTTCATATATTTATAGTTATGTTCAGAACGGAGCTGTATATATGTGTATATTGAATTTCCATGACAGAATTGCTTTGCAACTGTGACTATGCTATTTTGGCTTTGGATTTCATTTATATTTACAAATTCATGAGAAGTATGCAAATGGGAATGCAGAGAAGCAAGTATGCAAATGGCCGCTCTGATCAATGGTGGGCAGGGCACAAAGTTGATTTGTTTCAAAGTGAACTACCATTGACAATGAGGCATAAAGAGTCCAAGTCCTTATTAGTAGATTCGTTGGAAAATAACAAAAAAAGCCTATAATCTTTTGTTCGGTTCATTTACATTGGTGAAGGTAATCTGATAAAAATAGGCATAAACACCGATCAGCTTTAAGATTTATAATAATAGTTGACTAACTTGGATGAATATAAGCAGTGATGCAACTGAAACATAACCCATTGCCAACAACACATCCGCATCTCTTTTTCTGGGGATGACACAAATCAAATAAATAGCAAGCCAAATAAAGCTCGTAATGTCATACAAACCCACGCTGGCAAATAATAATACAGTTAAAAAGCATGTCATTAGCTCTTTGGAAGTTTATTGAGGGTACTATTTCAAAACACTAGGTATCCAACTGAACGCTAATATAATTAGCACAGCCGTTTTATTAGCTCAATGATTGTCTGACAAGACCAGAAAAAATATCCCAGAGAAATTGGCAGTGACCAACCTGCAAGTAACCAATGTAAGCTATGGGAAACTTAAGTGGCATTTTTACCCTGCAGACCCTTGATATTTTGAATCTGCTTTCCAGGGTTAAGCCCCTTGGGGCAAGCCCGGGCACAATTCAATATTGTATGGCAACGATAGAGCTTGAATTCGTCATTTATTGCCTCCAGGCGCTCCTTAGTGAACTCGTCACGGCTGTCACTTATCCACCTACATTCATGAGTGTTAGTTCAGGCACGTCATTAAGAACAAAATGCAGTGCGAAACAGAGCTCGTATTTTTGTAATAAGAAAGAATGAGGAAACATCCTAGCTACTGGACACTGATGGCCAATGAAACATCTTAAGACCAGAATCAACTACACCCCGTTTGATTAAACACCCCGTTTGATTAAATGGAAAACGGAAGGGAGTTTAGTGATCAAATGGAATTCCCTTAAATTCCATGCAATTACTGTTTCCTTCATTTTCTATATGTACCCGTTAAAAATGAAACAAAATCACGAAGGAAGTACAATTACAAAATCATTTAATTTAAATGTTAATTACTTCATATCTCATTAAGAACGAAACCAATCTGCCACACTCCACTCTAAAACATTTCAATCACTCAAATTTGATCTAGATAATGTATTCAACGTAAGCTTACTTTTAAGAATGGGCAAATAAAGGGTAAATATGAACTGAGCATTTACTCCAAAATTTACCATCAAAAAATGTCGACATATATGATTAGGAAGATCATGATAATTTCAGATAAATGCATTTCTACTGACATTCAGTAATTCCCAAAGCAAAAGAAACACTGACACATCAAGAGCATCCAAATATCCGGACTTACTCCTAAAATCCTAATAATTACTTGATATCGTGATGCGCATTTAAAGTTGAAAACCGGAAAAAAAAAACAATACCTGTTAGCATGAAGAAGCGCAGCAGGTCCCAAATAAGACTCAGGATTCCACCAGTAACTAGGACATGACGTACTACAACAAGCACACAAAATACACTCATACATCCCATCCAATTTCGCTCTATCCTTCTTACTCTGCAGAATCTCCTTCCCATCGGCATCCGGCTCACTCTTCCTCTTCAACCACGGCTCAATACTCTTATACTGATTATAAAAATTCGTCATATCCACAACCAAATCCTTAATTACAAACATATGCGGCAAAGGCGTCACCGTACTTTCACTGCCTCCATCCGGAATCTTCGTCAAACACGCCAATCCATTACATCCGTCGATGTTCATCGCGCACGAGCCGCAAATACCTTCACGGCAGGATCGGCGGAAGGTTAGGGTTGGATCAATTTCGTTTTTGATTTTGATTAGCGCATCGAGGACCATCGGACCACAGTCCTTGAGATCGATCTGGTAGGGTTTGAGTTCAGGTTTGGATGGGTTGTCGGGATTCCATCGGTAGATTTGGAAGGTTTTGAGGTTGGGGGTGGTGGTGGTTCGGGGTTGAGGCTCGGAAGGGGAAGCGTAGGGTCGGGTGAGGATTGTGAGGGGTTTTATGATAGGGTTGGAGTTAGGTTTGGAGAAGGCTCGGCGGAGGAGTGCGGTTGACATCGTTGTGGTTTGATTTGATGTTTGAAAGCGATGAGGTGATGAAATGCGGAATTGGGATTGAGTATTTGATTTTGTTTGTTATTTGTCGTGTGCTGTTCGATGTTAAAAATTTGTGAGAATTGGTTGGAAGCTAATTCGTCCGTTTATGAGTATTCGGTTAAGGTAATGTGTTGTTTGACGATATTGTTTTGAGATCACTATTTTATGTATTTTTGTTAAAACTCTTTATAGAGTTTTTCTTTACAATTAATAGATTTTGTTGCACTTTGGTTCGTGAACCTGAACCCTGAGACGCGTGAGATCGACGACAACTATTTATAACGGATTGATAATAATGTGATGTTCGCTGCACTGAATTTTCTTCCGTTTGTACATTGAATAAGTTTGTGCCTTTTGCATAGGCTAAGACTTTTATACAGAAATCAGTTTAAAAGCAAAACATCAAGCATGATGGACCATGTCCGAAGCCAAATGGAAACATTTATCAGATGATGCACAAAACACTCTTTCCACAGCTGAATATCAATTGATTGATCATGAGACTTATGATAACCTTTTTCAGAAACAACAAAACCGTTTCTCTTTCTGCAAACAAAAATATGAAAAAAATTCGATCATTTCTAGCGCGTCGCCAATATAATTATATGGAGGCATAAGGAGATATTGACATACAGATTGGGAATAAGAGCGATCTGCTGGTCCTCCTGGCTTTGTGTTGTTGTTTTTTTGGGTTTGCGACGATGCTCCATTCGTGTTGTTATTGTTCTTTTCGTCTCTGGCTTTGCTAAATATAACAGTGAATCCTTCGGCCGATGCAGGATTGTTCACATCCCATTCTCCGAATTTGGGCAGAGGCCGCCCCTTGTCCTGAAACATATATGCATCAATGTAACAATACGGCTAGCAATGCCATATGTTTTTCAACAATGCAATATAATGAAAATGTACGTACCGCCATTTGAAGGGATAAGCGAATGAGGACAGGACAGGAGGGTGGAGGAGCTGATCGCGCGTTAGTTCTTCTTCGTCTTTGTTGAGTATATTACAAAGAGCGCAGAGGAAGCGGCACGACGTCCAGAGACAAAGCAAGGTTTGTTGCAGATGAAAAATGATGTTAGATGGAGATGAGAGAATGAAGAATGGAGATGGAGAGCGTGGTCTTATGGCAAAGCCAGAACAGAAGAAATGGAACCTGGCGATACAGAAATTTATCTAATTATAATTTATCTAAAAACTATTGCTTCATATTTGTTTATTAATAAATTACCTTAATGCTCCAACACTTTAATCTATTTTTGTTTAAAATAAAAATTGGAGTTCGAATTTCGCAGCACCATTCCATTGACTATGTCCAACGTCGTTGACTGGGACGACGACCACGAAACCGAACTCTGCCACGAAGACGACGGCTTCGTATACCGACGCAAGAAGCGAAGACGATCCGAAGATGAAGAACCATCCGCCTCTAGCTCCGTTTCCGCCTCCGCGCAGGCAGATCTGGAGCAGGAGCGGAAGGTGTGGAGAAGGAACAAGCTTCTTAGACTTCAAAATGAGTACCGAAAGGAGATTCAGTACTGGGAGTTTCTGGAGGTGTCGTTGCGTAGGATGGAGGAGCAACCGTTGCCAGTTAGAGAAGGCGTGGAAGTGAGAGACGGTGCCGTTTTGGGTGAATCGGAGGAGTCTGGTTCTGATGCTGTTAGAGTTATAGACGAGCTGTTAGTAAAGGTGAAGTCTTTTTTAGGGTTTTGGTTAGGTCAACTCTTTGGGGGGTTTTAGGGTTTTGATTGTTTGGTTTTATTGATTAATGTTTGTGAACTGATCAAATTTTGGGTTGGATTTTGTGATGCAGGTGGAAGCACAGGAAGCCATTATTAGTCATTTATCGAATTTGTGTGATGTTGTGGAGTCCGTATGCAGTGAGTTGGAGGAACAGCGGAATAAGTTTTTTGTTGATCTTTCTGTATGGGAATCATCCCCAAGGAAGCTGATGTCTTATTTATGTAACTGACTGACCGCGGGATGATGGTATGTACTGAACCAGCTATATCGCTTAGAAGGTATTGGTATTGAGAGTGGGAACAGATAGTGTTTGTATCTTGTAGAAAAGGGTACATCTTAACTTCTGATTTTGTTGGTTCTGTCGGGTTTAGGTAGTGACAACAGGCTTCTGTTTATTTACCATGAATGTATATGTTTGATATATATCTAGGAATTCCAGGGATTTGAACACCAACTTTATGGACAGATGTGTTTTACTCATTTTGCTTGATTGCTATGGACGTACTGAAGGTCACATTTCCACATTTGCCTACCAAGTAGTAGAAATCTAGACACTAGCTGATTCTTACGCATCGAAACCTCATTGTGCCAACAAAGCAAGAATGTCTGTCAGTCAGTCTAACTAATCAATTTGAATGATGCTGTGTACTAAGAGCAATAACAGAATTTAGTATCCCATGTCCCGGTATCATGAATAAGTGACACTGCAACCGTATATTTTACAGTTCAATCATTTGGGCAGAATGTACAGTTAGAAAAGCCAACAATTCTTAAACAAGACAATGCAAAGGTATTTGTCTTTTGAGGCCAGATTACTATTCATCATCTTCATCAGGTAGTGCCAAGTCATCGCCGACACCATCGAGCAACTGGTCGACGTCCTCACCTAACTCCAACAGTCTAGCACTCAGCCTTTCTACCTTGCTCTGCTCTTGCCCAAGACAGACTAGTAAATCATTCAACTCTGTCTCACTCTCTTTTTGTGCTTCTTCCCTCGCTTCAGCCTTTATTTCTTCTATATCAATGGATGGTAAAGCCCCAGCGCTCTTCAGTGCTTCAACCTCCTTTTCAAGTCGAATATTAACTTGTTCTAGACTGTTGTAAGCATCAGACAGACTCTGCAAGTCTGATTCTGTTTTTGCAGCCAAGTTTCTGTACATGGATGCCTCAGATTCAAGCTCCACATTTTCTGCCTTTAGGGTTTCTACTCTCTGGATGGCTTCTTGAAGGTCTCTTTTGACTGTCTCAAATTGAACTCTATCCGAGCCTCCACTTTTTTGTAGTTGCATATTACTGCCACCGCCTGTCTTTGCCAAATCCTCAGCCAGACTTGCATTTCGCGCAAGGAGATCCTAAGAAGTGATAAAACATTAGTTGTTTAAAAAGTGCAATGTACAAAAATGTGGATCGGGCTGAAAGTAGTTGAGATAATGTGACGCATCAGCCTTGCCATTCCTTTGCACAAAAATAATGGTAACAATTATTCCCAGGGATTAGTTTGCAACATATCCACACCAGCCAAACAACAACAAAAACTGTGTTTCTCCTAACTTGCAATACTGGGAAGTGAAAATATTAGAAGCAACTGTACCTGTATCTCAACACATTGCTTTTCCACAAAAAGTTTCAGTCGTTTAATGTAGTCAGCTTCTTTTTCCCCAGACTTCTGATCTAGTTCCGCTGGGACAACAGCTACCTTGCTCTTCGGATTGCTATATACTTCCACAATTCTCTCACGGATATCTACTTCCAACTTCCTGATCAAATCAACAAACTCACAATCGAAAGTTGATACGAGAACAGGATGATCATCATTCTTTTGGTCACTTAGATCATTCTGGTCAACTTCTTCAATCTCAACCATACTGGCTGAATTAGATCTCACTAATGGCTTATGGTGCTGGACCGATTTAGAGGATGAAAATAGAGAACCCTTTCGCATGTCATCAAACCTCTGGAAGAAAGATGTAAGGCCAACATTCTGACTAATCGCATCAACTATGGAAAATGGGTCTTTACCACCATCACTAGCACTGTTATAAAGAATGCACTCTCCTAACAGAGCAGCCGCTAAACCCTTTATGTATACAGAGGCAGATGGATGTGACACTAACTCGAGCAAATATGTTAAATGGGGCCGAGAATCAAGCAAGCAATTCACTGCAGAGGGGCAATCTTCTAGCCATGTGACAAGCACTTTCAAGATGACGGGCTGCACGTACAAATTCTCAGCCTGATTCCCCTTTCCAGTTTTCAAATTCACAGAGGAGGTCACAGCCAAGTATTTAACAACTTGATGCATCAGAAGCTCCGAGCCTCCAAAGGATTGAGAAGGAGCTTCAATTTCAATTTTCAGAACCTGCGTTCAAAGTTTTTCTAATGCTCACCAGGTTGAAGACTCAATATGCAGTCATGCATGATATATGCACCCGACAAGAGGCCGATACACATAATTTGTTACATACCTTTTCCTTGCAGTGGATATTGTCCCTCAGCACATGAGAAAGAACGCTAGCCGCTCTGCAGAAAGTCTGCAGTTAAAATTTATTAGTATACACTAGATAGCTTAACTAATCAATATGTATTTATCACTTATGATTGATGGGCATGATGTTAAGTGGCTTCATATCAAACAAGTTCACACAATCTCCTGTGTCACACTTTAACAGCACAGTACGTGAAAGAGCTGCACAGTAGAAAAACATATATCCATAAAATTCATAACCAATATTTTTCGATGTGCTTCAAATACCTTGATCCACATCTTTTATGTGTAACATTTTCAATTCAAATATAATAGAGATAACAAACATGATTTATTAGCTATTCTGTATTCACAACATCATATTTACCTCAAGATCGCCATCATTTTCGCTCAATGTAAGGCCTCGTAGAAGCATGCTGACATTACATGACACGTTATAGTTAGTACAAGCAAAAGATACCACTTTGTGACATGTTAATGACATCATCTGAATATTTAAGCAAGCCTTTTAAAAGCAAAGAACGAGTCACCGCACAAGATGGAGTCTCATATACCTTCCAAATGACATGCTCACGTCTTCTTCTGACGGAGCATGAGTCATTGAATGAGGTTGAGGAATCAAAGTAGAAGCCAACATTGCTTGACCTTCCTTATTATTCTACATTTTAAATGATTGTCAAACATATTAATTTCTTGATCCAGAAATTCATACATCCACATACTGTTGGGAGGGAGTACGTCACAGTACACTATCCAGATATTAAACAGAGGTGAAAATATATAACCTCACAAAATCTTTTGAAGACATAATCAGCTGCCACAAACTCTTGCACACTGGAAGTCCTCAATATAACTCGAAGAATTGAATTAAGAGCCGGCTCAACCTGCGGCTCCTCCCCAAGTAGTTTACTTGAAATGACATCCAGGTTCTTAGGATGGCCAGATATTATATCACCAATACATCTGAGTGCCTGATGCAAATTAAGGACTTTCAGTCTAACAAGGAACCTTAACCTACTACTAGAAAAAGCTTGCTGATTAGGAAAGATTTGCAGAGAAAAAATAAAGCACAGCACAATATAGTTTGCAAGTGGTGTAACAAAGTTTGGATGATACATCAAACAATTTCACTACAGGTTAGAATATATGTTATTCAGAGTAAGGGAACACTCTTACTGAACAACGAACTGCAACTGGAGCCCACTGGCTCTCGATTCCCAAAACAAGAAGACCGTCCAATAATTTCTTCTGCAATAAAAAGCACCAAAACAAAGGGAGATTAAAAGAGGATGAAATTCGTAATGCAAGAACAAAAGGATATTGAAAGGGAACAAACCTGAACCAGAACTGTTTTATTATCCATTAAGTCTTTATGTGGCATCCCTCCTGTTATCAACAGATTGATTGTCTCCAGCGCACTGAGTAGATTGATTGTCTACTGGCAATGTATACGTTAAAAAATATTTCACAAAATGCGATTGTCAAATAGTTAGGACATACTAATAAATCCACAAATCCAACCTTTTGTTGTGTAAAACTATAGGCGCTCCCACGAACCTTCAATATTGTTATTAAGGGATCAAAGCCAATCGTCTCCCTAAGTAGTATCTAATCACAATAAGTTTATGGTAAGTAACCAGAATTAACTTGATGCTTATGGTGAGCAGTAATAATGAGATAAAAAAGCGAACCTGATTTGAAGTATTACCACGGAGAAGGTTGTTTAATAGTTCAAGGCAATCCTGCAGGAAACATGTGTGTCATAACTCACTTTAATTACATGTAAACACAGTTGACAGTTCACTAGGGATCCGGAAGTCAATGTTGGAAAGCTTCAAGGAAAACATAATGATTATTATAATAGAGTCAAAAAACGACTCTTGACAAAGAGTTTACACTTCCGTATGTCATATGTGGACTGTCAAAATTTTAAATACAAATGGAATCAGGACTCTCATTCATTTTCACCTCAGTTTCATGATAATAATTAACTATGTCTGGACCGTTTTTAATGATAGTGATACCCTGAAAATGTGAAAGATTGCACATACAGATATGGGGTACTTGTCAGAAATTAAAACTAGGGGGAAATGAATATGTACGTGATTTTTTTATTTCCTTATAAATAAAGTTAAGTGGTTCTCACATAGAGGTGAACCTACTTCAGCAACCCATATTCAAATGAAAAGTTTGACGAACAAACACCACTTTACCTTGATCTGAAATAGTAAAACATAAACGAGACTGAAAGCCACACACCATACGAAACCGCAACTTTGTCAAAAAGAATTATTCAAATGACTGCATGTTGATCAGCATAACTTTTGGTTCACAATAGTTTCCTTAAGTTTATTGTTTGGCACTTATGAAGGTGAAAATCATAGGCCATTCAAAACTAACCATAATGTGACAATCACTCACACCAGATTACAAAAATTATATATTGAAAGATAGGTACCAAAAAAGATGGAAGAGGCCTCAGGGAGTAATAGTAATCTGGATTCGCCTAAAACATGTGAAGATTCCTTTCGTAATTCAGATATCTTTTTATGTATTATTAATATTTACTATGGAGCCGTCACATAATCTAGTTACTTGATATGACTAAATGCGAGGGAAACTAATGTCATCCAGGTTCATGGAAACTGAAAATGGTTGAAGTTACCAATACAAGCATGATTACAATGGTTGCTGATTAAGTGATCTTTTTTTCAGAAACATCGGCCATTTTAAATTTTTAAACCGTTTTGATGGAAAAATACAGAGTAATATTCCATAATTTACCTGCACCACAACACCACCATCAGAGCCACCCTCTTCTTTGATGATGCTAAATATCTTTTCAAATGCACCCTCAAATACAAGAATCTTTTGAATTTCCTGATATGCGAAAACAGGATAATCAATTTCCTGTCACCTGAGTGACAGCAAGAAATTATTTGAGATGGAAAAATCATCACCTCAGCTTCACGAGTCAAGTACGTCAAAAGCAACAATGCCTCATTGCGAATGACCTGTGATGTAAAGGAAAAGGCAAGATCATTATTACTACAACACATTCACTCAACACCTTGCACTTGATCCTTTCAAATTAAAGCTTGTACCTCTCGATCCATCAACATGTCCATTAGGCGAGTTATACCGCGAGGAATTATCAATATTGCTTCTTGTAACCTGAACGATTACTCAGCAATCACCATAGTATCAAGTACTGAAGTCAAATGAAAGAACCCGAGTATGACTCGAAAATGATAAATAAGTAATACCATAATCACCTTTGGAGGGAATTTGTCAGAAGGGCAGTTAATATTTGAAGTGTGTAATACCGAATATAAAAGTCCTCTTCAGCCTGCAGGAGTATCATGTATAGAACCTTTCAAGTTAATGGAGCTACTAAACAAAATACGACACATGCCACAAATATAGGTATTGGTCAGGAATAATCTCACCAGCAAGCCGAGAAGAAGAGATATGTTATCAGCCTCTCTAGACAAGAGATCGGCGTTCATTAATGCTGGCTGCACATCATTCTTTGATCTTCTTCCATGATTAATAGGAGTCAGGGCACCCACAAGTGTCTCAAGAGCACCGCGAACCTGCACGCACACACCATTATTCAACAAAAGTATCTATAATAACAAGAAAGCCTACATTTCAGCAGCTTGCACTAATTGACATATATCTCAGAATCAGAATATAGGAATATGAAAAAATAAAGGAACAAGAATTCAACCATTTCAGTATCATCGCGCTCTTCTTTCAAAACACTCGTTAGCACAGGAAACCCTACAGTATAATAAATAAAAAATTCAACATAAGTGGATAGTAAGTACGTCTTTGCACCATAATTAAACAAATTCATCAGAAAACAGAAAAAGTTACCCATTGCGCCAAAGGCCAGTTGAGCCCCATTGCTCTCTGCTACCACAGCCTGAAGCTCAGTCATGGCTGCCCTCCTATCCTCTGCCAGAACACCATTGCTAATTCGATCGAGTAACCGCTCCACGTAGCTGTTGAATTAGAGTAAAATGAAAAGTGTGCCAGTACTAGCTAAGTAAGAGAAAAGACAAAGCGACATATCCAAAGATTTCATATCAACAAGCAAATGAACCATGCAAATGAAATAGAGAGTCAACCAAATTTGTTCATAAGATCTTTTTTTTGCAAACCCCAATCAATAAAGTACACCAAGCAAATTGAATGCAACTGATACTGACCTATCTTCGCTTGAGCTGTTATTATCATTTCCAAAAACAGCACCAAAAACCCCCTGCAATGGCAAACCAGATTGATGCAGCGTGTTTCAAATAGATTGAATTGAAAATACCAAAGAAGAATAAGAAGCAAAACCTTGTATCCAGATACCAAATCCATTACCAAGTGCAAATCCTAAATGAGAAGCGGTTTGGGGATCGCCGATGATCAAGAGAAGATTAAACCCTAGGTGAATATAGAATTGAATGCGATTTGTAATTCAGAATGTGTAGCGATGGAGAGGCCGTTCCGATGCGCCGAGATGTCGTGTTGTTATCAGTTTCTGATCGATCACAAACGTCAAGACTACAGCTAGGATCAAGAATCCATACAAACGACGCCGTTCGTTCTGTCTGTTGACATGAAATAAAAACTTTCTTTTTTATTTTCAATGACTTGTATTTAAGATTTAACTATTTATTAAGTATTTTCGTAAAACTGTAGTATTCATGAGAAAGGGTTAATTTTTTGAAGGAAACAATTAATTATGATATTAAATAAATACCGCGCAATGTTTTCAATGTATAGCCCAAATAAATAAGCAGCGCTACTTTTTCCTTCGCCTGCAACTGTTTCATCATCAATGTTATAGTACCCCATTTGCAAAGCAATAACATTTGACAGCGAAATAAGTGAAGTACATGAAATGGGAGCAACGAGCAAAATTCATCAAGGGTAATTCAACTGTTTTGGCACTATAATAGTATTTTATCTAACAGTATTTTTATACATAAAATGTTCCAAGGACGGAAACTATTGCATTAATATCCTCCTAATCAAATTTTCATACCTTGCCATACTTTATTCTTATCCGACTGAATCTTCACATACGAAATTCCAACTAGGCCACAAGAAACTACAAGCCCTTGACAATAGTCAGTAATCACCACAATGGTATTTTTGGTTGTTAATGGTTATTGTTAGCTTTTCCTGAATCATCTCCTTCAGAAATCAAAATTTATGGCCCCTTCACAGTTGAACCCATTTGACCCCTGAAGTCAGAATTCATAATTAACAGTTAATAAATTATTCATAAAGAGAAAACAATTTATACAAGTGCATACTCTAACAGTTATATAAACTACAATGACAATCTTAAATATATATAATGATAAACTATTAAAATGGATGACAACCCATAATTTCTATAGTTTCCATTTGCAAGGTCAACTATCTGTTAATGTTAATATGACGTGCAGCTGTGCAACCCACAGAAATTGTACCTTAAAAATGGCCTCTGTGAGTGTATGATTATCATATTTTTTAAGAGACCCATCAAAATTGCCAGTTACCCATTGCTTGCCAGCTACAAACTCATTACTTACCATTAACTTGTAAATTTGGATCAAACGGTCAAAAGAAGCGTCTAACTCATGAAAGATCAAGAGAAGAACTAGAGGATCGAATAAAATCAAGAGTGAATTGGTGGATCAAATTCAGGAAACTCTTACTGGACAAGAATATCATGATGCATAGGAGGAGCACTGGAGCAATTCCAAAGAGCTCGAAAAAAGAACATCAACAGAAGCCAAAGAAGCAAAAGGTCCACATGAAGGGAAAATACTTCAAGATTTAAAATAAATGGATGCTTAAGCATCCCGTAAAGAACATCAAATTAGTAAAATTCGCCGCCAGATGTTTAAATTTAGCTACTAAGTATAGCGAGTGTGGAATCAATGATTCAATTCAATATGTCAATAACTCAACATGAACTTTTGAATTTACTCAACTGAAAAACAGTGCAGACACATGCCATTATAGCGCATAAAAAGAACTTAACTGGATCATGATGTAACCAAACTAAAACTTCATGAGAAGTCAATGAAGACTTAACTATAATACCTATGGGTGTTCCGAATCTTTATTTCTACATGACACATGAGGACTTCCACCACTAATGAAGACAATACTAACCTCCACATTCGTTGTATTATCTTTCCCATCCTGATATGAGAATCTAGAATTTCAGGGACATCTTCAGGAGTAACATACCCATACCTTCAAGATAACATCGGTAAATTGTTTTTCTCCCACATTGTTACTAAATAAAATTAATTTAGCAAACTCATTTCTTACCAATGGCCAGTAACTTTTCCACTTAGATCCTTCCTATATACTATCACGTTCCCAGCATACTTGTGCCCTCCTACGTGTGAGCAAGGACTAACATGTACCTTATCTGTAAATTGTTTAAGCACTACCTCCTCGTTGAACTTGTCAATAAGAATTGGCCCACAGAGGCCACACCTCTTATCTCTACTCCCATGAGCACAAACAAACACATAAGTACCAGCGATTGATTCAGAACGCCCATCGCCCCATTTCACGTTATTAACAAGAACATCGTCAACGAAACTATCCACATTTTCCTCTTGAAGTCCCCTTTAGTAAAGAAAAAGTTACACACGTTCAGAATACATTACAGAAAATAAAAATGAAAAGGCTGTGCAGGATACAAAACTCCAACAGACAACAACAAAATCCCTAAAATAAGTTTTCAATGCTTCAATTAATGATGAAAAAGTAGTGTTCAACGGGCACCTGATTCACCTGTATCTAATCAAGTCCGGAAAGATTAAGACATCCCCGTCCGCAAGGTCATCTCCAATTGCAGGTCCACAAACAGTCAAATTCATCTGTAGACAATTTTACGCAATCAACTTCTTAACAGATGCATCTGTATTAGAATCAAACAAACAAGAAATTACTTAAACCCTAACCTTTATGGACACATCGTTCTTACGAGCCTTGAAAGCAGCAAACAATAAACTCGGCAGTGTAGAAACATGAGACGCCTCGACGCGCGGTCCCCAGCTATCCGGACCTTTGAAGCAGAGAAACACGTGACGATCATATGCCTTGACGGTGCCTGCTAGCGGCTCTTTGTACATCTCCGACCGCTTGAATCCGAACTTGTCTTGGTCCGAGGCGATAACGGAAGCGGTGATGGATGTGGAGAGACGATACGGTGCTGAAAGGGAAGCGGAGGTGTTGAATCGAAGCGGAATTGGGATTGGGTGAGGGAGGAAGATGGAGGAGAGAAGGGATCGCGTGAGGTGCATCGTAGCGTATCTCGACTCGTGCCAGGGAGTTGTGTTGATACCAAATTGTCTTTCCGGAAGAGAATCTTTTGTTCCACTTCAAGCCTTAGATTTTTTTATAGATAAACTCAAAATTAATCGATATTCAAGTAAAAATTAATAATAATTCATTTCTCATTCAAATAGAAAACTAATTATTCATTTAGTTAAACTAAATGCTCTCCAGAGCCATGAAATCAACAATACTCAAAGCTTCAAGTCATTCGAATTCATAAAATAAAAAATTACCAACGTCTAAAAAAACCCTAATCACAATCTGACACCACTACACACCACACCACTCTATAATCCGTTTCCTACATCCTATTCGAACCTGAAACAAGGCGCTACTTGGCTTCCTGGACCTGACCTACTACATTCCGCTTCAAGAACGCAGTTTCCAAATCCGGAGGAATGAAAAACTTTGTAGTAGTTGCTATTTTACATCGATTACCAGCTGAAATCGGCTTACGCTTCCTCGGCGCAGGCGGACATCGTAGTAACTTCGGTATCTTCATCCCTTTAGGTGTCACTGGCAGCGACTCATCCTCCTCCGTCGTTTTCTTCACCTCCGACGAAGAGACTTGGCTGTAGTCGTGATTGGCTTCAACGCTGAAATCCTCATCGCTCAAATAATTCAAAAATTAAGATTGGAAAATGGAATATTTGGAAAGTGTGGTTGGAGGGAATTCAAATATTTATATACAGTAAATTAAAAATATCGAAATTCCAATGGAAGGGTTTAGCGTCTAGAAAAACGTGCACACTTGTTCAAAGAAAACGCGTTTAGTTTTCCCGCCGAGGTTCGAAACTTTCCCGCTCGCAGTCACAAATGGAATCCGAGGAAGGAATGGACATGGAATTGGATTGAACCGAGCGGTTCGACCGAGGATTGGGAAATTGATTTTCGAGGGAAGAAGTGAAATTTGACCAACTCCCGCCAAGCATCAGAAGCTTAAAACTGGAAAATGAAAAGTCTGGAGGTTTGAGATTTGGCTTCTTCGTCGTTCGTCTCGTCTGTCGCTTGCTTGAATCGGCGATGCAGAGCGGAGGAGCTTTTCAACAACTCCAGTTCAGAGAGATTCAAGGGTGTAGAGGTATTCGTTGTTTTGGTTTCATTTCTATTGCAGCATATGTTTTTTAGGGTTTGATTTGATAGTAAAATGATTACATTTTTCTAGGTCGTAAGCGGCCGTATGTTCAGGACTTTGTTACTGGTTTTTCTGAAACTGGAGCTGTTTCTGTCCAACACGACGGTGAGGAGACTCCGCCTCTGGCTCTTTCATTTGGAAAGGTAATTAATATATGATTCTGCTTTTGAAAAGACACAAATTGGAAATCAGAATCACATTTTAGATTGTTTTTGATATTTTAATGTATTTTGTTGGCTGTAGACTAGTGCAAGGTCTCACATTCTAGCGGTTTCTGATGAGGATGGATT
Organism: Sedum album; assembly: GCA_006409495.1. Lineage (NCBI taxonomy): Eukaryota > Viridiplantae > Streptophyta > Magnoliopsida > Saxifragales > Crassulaceae > Sedum > Sedum album. The sequence goes on along the minus strand of QZGG01002063.1, from coordinate 18,843 downwards.
TGTGAGTTTGATTGATACCAGGAGAAATATATCAATGTCTACATCTTATCAGGAGAATAAAGGTATGCTTGGTGTAACATCTGGTGAGAGTTGTTTGTTAATCTAGTGCGACTGAAATTTTTCTGACATTCGAATTTTTCAGAGAAAACTGTAATTGGTGAGTGGAATGCGCATAAGAACTCTGTGTTTGATATATGCTGGATCAAGGTACTACTTTTTCGTTACTTTGTGAGTTGAAATAAGAAAATGTATTTGTTTCTGATGCAGTTGAACTGATGGTGGGATTATTGTGACAGGATGATACACAGATACTAACTGGATCAGGAGATCAATCCGTAAGTGATAAATGTGTCTATATTGTGATTGTCTGAAGTTTCGGGGTTATAACTGTTGCGTGGACTAATTTGCAGTGTCTGACACTATCCAGTTAAATTATGACACTTTAGAATACTGAGTGCTGGTTGTAACTGACCCACACCATTTGCTTCTTGTATCTTTAGATTAAGTTATGGGATGTACAAGAGAAGAAATGCCTTGGAGATTTTACAGGACACACAGGAAGTGTCAAATCATTATGCTCACATCCTTTAAACCCTGGTACTGAATTGTTGAATCATTCACAACTATCCTTATTTATGTGCAATTCTGTCATTTACACAACCATTGCTAATTGATGCAGATGTTTTTGTCTCTGGTTCAAGAGATGGTTCTTTCATTCAATGGGACTTGAGGTGCAACTCGGGTTCCAGAAGTAGACGGGGAGAAATTCCTTTATTGTAAGCAATAAATGGGACAGATATTTTCAAACTGTAACTTGTAGTCTTGATTGATAAGACCATTTCTCATAATGTTTTCCAGTTCACCTACTATGGTCAACAGAGTACATGCTAAAACCAAGACAAAGCAAATAAAACGAAAAAAGGTTAGTTGTATTTCTTTAATCATTTATGATTTATATGGATGTTTTCTTCTCTTCATTATTTAATCTTTTGAAACAACTATTATTTTGCAGGTTAGTTCCATGAGTATAACATCAGTTCTCTATCTTCAAGATGGGATGTCGGTAGCAACAGCTGGTTCTGTAGACAGGTAAAGTAGTGGAACTAAATGGTTACTGTTCTGGTTGTTCATTTATGAGCTTACTTATGTTTGACAATTTTCTTGTCATTCAGTGTTGTGAAATTCTGGGATGTAAGAAATTTGCAAACTCAACAAAGTGAGATTAGCCCGTACACTAAGTCATCAACTTCTGAGGTACATCTCGATTTGCACAGTTTTTTTATCAATTCCTGCTCAGTTCTTAGTTATGTATTATATGTAGATCTATCAAAAGTGAATATAGCAACCTATTTAAAGTCTCTATCATGTTTCAGGAAAAAAGAACGCATGGTGTCTGTAGTTTATCACAAGATTTCAGTGGCAGTTTTCTTTCAGCTTCGTGCATGGATAATAGGTAACTTCCATTTTACATTTTTGCTATTTTGTATAGTGAATCATTTAGCTAAGTAGCTAACTACAGATCTGTAAATATTCATGGAAAAAACCTCTTGTCAATGAAGTATAATGGTAATAACAATTTGGTGTTCTATTTAAAGTTTAATTGACATTTCCCTTGATTTTCTCCAGAGTGTATTTGTATAGTCTACCTCAGCTTGGGAAAGGCCCTGTGAAATGCTTCTCTGGCTGTCTCACCGAATCATTTTTTGTCAAGGTAGAATTGACTCCACTGGAATGTACTACATTTGATTGCAGATCCCAAAGTTTTCTGACTTATTCTTGTTACAACATACAGTCTTCAATCAGTCCTGATGGAGAACACATTCTTAGTGGTTCTAGTGATGGAAAAGCCTATATATGGCAGGTTTGTTTTCTGTAACATTTCAGACTTTTCTTTATGGCTTGAAATTATTTCCTTTTTGATATACTTCAAGATCTCTCTATATATTAAACACCCTTTCATTCTAATGGTACTTAACTAGGTTGACAAGCCGCATGCAAATCCGTTAACACTGAATAGCCACCAAGGAGAAGTAACAGCTGTGAGCTGGTACATATATAATACCTAATTTTTACACTATATATATTTCTTAAAGAACAGCCTGCATATTACTCTTGTGATACAAACTTTAACTGCCTGTTACGTTATGATAGGTGCACATCTGAGGCTGGGAAAATTGCAACAGCATCTGATGACTTCACGGTACTTAAACAGATTTTACATTGTTGAAAATATTGAAAGTTTTGCATAAACCTCTTTAATGACTGTATATAAGAGGTGTAATTGCAACATGGTATATTATATTTTCAAACAGTTTTATATTTTCTCTCTTATACTCCTAGGTTCGAATTTGGGACATTGAAAACAGCTGCTCTACAAGTACAAAATCCACATCTTCAGTCAGAAGACGCGTCATGGCCATGTCCCCTGCTGAATCAAGAAAACTTGTTTTAAAGGATCGACAAGCAGTAGCTAAGAGCATTCCTGAATCACCCTCAACTAGCTCAAAGTTGCAAGTAGATAACAACGTCGACTCAAGCCTTCTTGCAACTCCAAAATCCACAAAAAGAAGTTCAGCAATAAGCCTAGATTTCAGAGAAGAAGGCAATGGGGATACCTCAGAGGCTGACATGGAGAGTCCATCTTCAGTTTTAAATCCTCCATCAGTGAAGCGGAAAACTATCAGAGATTATTTTGTCATGGCATAAGAGCCGGAAACTTGCATTGTTGCCAAAATGTTATGGGACTAAGCAATGCTGATTTGCACAACAGCCAACAGATTCGATTAGTACATAATGAACCGTTGAAGGGAAAGTGCCCTTGTATCCGATTTCACCTCGTAGTAAAATAATTCGACTGTGCAGCATTAAACAATTTGACATCAGCCATACTCTTAATTTGATTAGTCCGTTTGATTGTTTTTGGTGTGTATGCAGCAAACCGCAACAACAACATTTAGTACGCAACAAAAAGCAGATTGAAACATAGTTTGTTATCATATATTATCCAATGAATCCTAAGACAATCTATCTACTGTATGCATTTACTTTGTTTGTAAAACTCATTCCGTTTATACCTTTGGATAACTTGCCGTGTAGATTACCAATAATCCGTTCGAGCAGGACTACAACTTTTTTGTATCTTAGTATAGAAAACTCTTTATGTGCACCAATCGAAATCAGACATGTCACCTCCCACTACCTATCCACGTCGTCATCTTATCAGATTGATTCCTTAATTTTCATTACTATATTTTCTGATTAAAGAAATCTATCGGCAGACCGCATCCCACCAAATGTGGCATCTCGATACAGAATATACCTTCCCTTTTTTTCCTCAACTTCCTTCAATTTCAAACCCCAAAACACAAACCTCAACCACCTGGACATAACATAATCTAAACACGACAGACATCCTCGTAATTCAACCTCTCGCTGACATTATGTCGAGAATCCTAATTCTCATCCTCCTCTTCGCGCTTTTTCAGATTCTTCAATTGACTTCGAATTGCTATGCTGTTTCGATTCCGACGACGTTAGATGGACCATTCGAGCCTATAACCGTTCCTTTCGATAGAGCGCTACAAGGCAATGCAGAGGACTTGCCCGAGTCTGATTACAGAGTCATACGCCGCGTTAAGGGATTTGAGCCTGAGCAGATTTCCATCTCCTTGTCGTATGATTACCACTCCGTCTCCATTTCATGGGTCACAGGTCTTCCTTCATCTTCTTGCACTTTTTTATTATATATATATAAATTTAAATTCATTAGTACTGTAGCAATTTCTGTCTGTCTCTAGGGATTTAGATTTTAGATTCAGGTTCAACAAAATTAGATTTGCTGTGTTTTGCTCAATTTATTGTCATGATAAAATGTTGTTGGTTTGTGGTGCAGGGGAGTATCAAATTGGTGAAAATGTGGAACCGCTGAACCCCCAAGAGGTTGCTAGCATTGTAAGATATGGGACTGAAAAGTCTGACCTTGTTCATGAAGTCAAGGGCTACTCCCAAGTGTATAGTCAGTTATATCCATTCCATGGACTTCAGAATTACACTTCTGGAATCATTCATCATGTCCGTCTCGCTGGTAATTTTCTACTAGTCATATTAGGTGGGTTTATGTGGATTTTGTAGTTTGATTATTTTGTTTATTGTAGGTCTTGAACCGAGCACTAGATATTATTACAGCTGTGGAGATCCGTCTATAGGAGCAATGAGTGAGGTTTTGGAGTTTAAGACTATGCCGATACCGGGTGCGAAGAGTTACCCGAGCAAGATTGCGATTGTGGGAGATTTGGGTCTTACTTATAACACAACTACGACCATCAGTCATGTGGCGCAAAACAAACCTGATTTGTTGCTATTGATTGGTGATGTGACTTATGCTAATCTATACCTCACAAATGGAACTGGTTCTGACTGTTATTCTTGCGCGTTTCCTAACTCTCCGATTCATGAGACATATCAACCTCGTTGGGATCTTTGGGGAAGGTTAGTCTGCTGCTCCTTTTTGTTTTTTTTTTTTGACGCATCGTTTAACTTAAGTCGCTAATTTTTCTGCTCACGTACAGGTTTATGCAGCCTTTAATCTCTAAAATTCCTATGATGGTTATAGAAGGGAACCATGAGATAGAAGAGCAGGTGGAGAAAAAGACATTTGTTGCTTATAGTACTCGTTTTGCATTCCCTTCAGAGGAGAGCGGATCCTCGTCGACCTTTTACTACTCATTCAACGCCGGCGGAATTCATTTCATCATGCTTGGGGCGTATACCGCATACGACAAATCATGTACGCGTCACTATTAACATTTAACACACTTTTGGGAATATTGTTGTTCATATTCGATGGTGCTTTTCCCAGCTTCTTTAGTTTAATTATATTGAAACTGATAGTTTGGCAATGGGTTTTACAGCTGATCAGTATAAATGGCTTGAGAAAGACCTCGCTAAAGTCGACAGATCAGTGACTCCATGGCTGGTTGCTACTTGGCATGCTCCTTGGTATAGTACGTACACTGCACATTACAGAGAAGTTGAGTGTATGAGAGTTGAAATGGAAGAACTACTCTACTCTAATGGCGTAGACGTTGTCTTCAACGGACATGTATGTTTTCAAAATTTGCATGTGATCACTACTCTTGAAGCTTGGTGTTGCAAATTTACAACTGTAAAGTAGACGAATATTGACTACTGTTATGTTTCCGAATTTTAGGTTCATGCGTATGAGAGGTCGAATCGCGTATTCAACTACACATTAGATCCATGTGCGCCTGTTTACATAACTATCGGAGATGGAGGAAACAGGGAGAAGATGGCAGTTTCGCATGCTGATGAACCCGGAAACTGTCCCGAGCCATCAACGACTCCTGATACATATATGGGGGGTTTCTGTGCTGAAAACTTTACGTCTGGGCCAGCTAAAGGTAATTTCTGCTGGGATAGGCAACCTGATTACAGCGCCTTTAGAGAGAGCAGCTTCGGTCATGGTATTCTCGAGGTACTCCACATAAAATTTTCCCTTTAATTACACCTATATAAGAATAGTTTCTTGTTGATGCATCTAAATATTTTCGAAAAGCACAGCATCTTATAATCGGCGTTGGCTGTAGGTAAAAAATGAAACATGGGCTTTATGGTCGTGGAACCGGAATCAGGATCCTAGCAGCGCAGTTGCAGATCAAATCTACATCGTGAGACAACCTGAACTTTGTTCCATCCCCAAGAAGGTTACTAGACCTTGGTCTGCTTCTTAAGGCTTGGAATGAATGCAAAAATTCAACTGTTGGGCTTGCACTGAGAACATACGTTCATCGTGAAAGTCTGCTTATTACTTGACAAGCCACATTCATGCTATTAATATGATGGAAAATTAATGCATTTCCCATCACCGAAATGTCTTGTTTATGGATGCTTGGCGACTCAGCTAGCTCACGCCGAGAAGGAATTATCGCCGGACTTTTAGATACACAGGGTCATTGCTATTAAGCAGATTTCTAAATCAATGTAGTGTTGTGTGTGACCGTTGTGCCTCCCTTTAAACTGTTGTGCGCATTCAGCGCAGTGTTGTATTTCAAGATGTTTATAACAAGTAAATTATACAACTCTGCCTTCTTTGTATGAATAGGTAGTTTGGGCAAGCTTTTTTCGTTCCTGAAAAATGGTATGGGTTCTAAGCGAGCGTCAGAACCGGTGTTATTTAAAGTCTCTGGTGCAAAATAGTTATATTGACGTCATTTTGATATTTTTTATTATTATACTATATCATTTTTATCTATTATCAGTAAAAACAACACATCGCAAATATTTACTTCTGCCAATCATCGCGAGCTTGCAATGTAATTTAGTTAGTGATTGGCATTATGTGACACAAATTGATAAAATAATGAATAAAATAGATGACAGTACAATTTGATTAATTAAAAGCTTTAAATTAAATGGCTTTTAATTAAAGTTGATGATGGTTTTGCAAAAATCATGAGATGTTGTTTTTGATCTTTACCAATTTTTAACTTTTTTAAATGAATACTTTCGAAGAACTCATGAAATAATCAATGCACATATTTTGTACCAAGTACTATGTAATTATTTAATAGGAAAGTCGAGAAACCGAATTAGAAAGTGTCAATGATTAAAATACAAAAGATATAAAAATTGGCTTCAGAGTTTATATCAAGGGAAATCATATATTTTTGTAAAATAAAAGGACACAATTTTTTATTTGGTAATTTGATTAATCTAAGGTTGAAATTAAAATTAATATTAAATTAGACGTTTGTATTTGCAAAAAACACAATGAATAGATTTGACGATTATTTTTTGATTAAATCTAGTACATTGAATTATTAAATTATTAATAAATATCGATGAAAATGATGTTAAAGTTATGTGCTCTACTCTTCAAAAATAATATTTTAAAACAACCAAATTCAAATCAATAAATACGAATTTTTTATTAACATATCTAAAAAAGAAACGTTTCCATTTTTACCAACTTTTGTATAAAATTAAAATAATTTAATTTCGAAATTAACACTTCTTTTAACTTTAACAAATTTATGTAATAAATCCAGAATAAAATATTTTAGTTCTTGCTTTGCTTCTCCTCTTCATCTCCTCTTCACGCACACTGCTGTAAATTCAGAGCTCGAATTTCACGTGTGAAGAAACGCAGTGCGAACGTCCTTCACTGCACCTGCACTCCCCTCTATTCCCAAAAGTTTTGAATTTCCAGTAACTCTCTCAAAGGCCTGCGCTTTTTTGATTTTTAGGGGAAAATGTTTCAGCTTTTTCAATTCTGTTGCCAGTTTTTGCATATTCATGTGCTGCTTTGATTCATGGTGTGTTAAATTTGGAGCTGCCTTAATTTGAAGACTGCCCGGCTCGCTACTTCGTTCCCCTATTCCGGTGAGTGTTTGTAAACCCTAGAATTTGATTTTTTTCTGGAATTTTTAAAAATTTCTTTTTTCATTTGTAATTGGCATTTCATACTTTTTTGCATTTTGATGCCACATTTTTCTTAGTTAGTGTAACTTTAAACCCCCATTGTATAAAGTGACCAAGGAATGCTCTGTGGAATGTTTGAGGAACTAGGAATTTATTTATTGCAATGTGTTTAGTTTTTTGGCTGACTAGTTTTGCTTACAGTTTCCAAATGGTTGCAGGAATTAGTTGTGGCTTTATGAATGGGAGCACTTGATGTTATAGATGATTTTTCGTTCAAGCTTGGTATGAATGCAGAAGTTGATACCATGGTAGGATCTGTCGAAAATGAAGTTGTTAATGATATCAAAGTTTCTTCACGGGATGCAGTGTTAGAAAATGTCCAAGAGGAGCTCAAGTATGGTTCTCATTTGGAAATTGTTTTCTCCGTTTTCAGTTCGGTGTCTTAAATGTATTTTTTCTTGTGTTAATAATTAAAATTATGATGTAGGGAGCAGCTGCTTTATCGAGATCTGGCACATAGAGAGCTAGAGTTTCTTGAGAGTGTACTTGAACTTAACCTATATGTCGTTTAATTTGCAGGTAATGCATAGCGCTTACACGTCAATCTCATTTCTTATTTTTTTGCAGGGAGGTGATCCTTTGGATTTTAGATTTCGACATACACCCTCTGTAAGTGTTCAGTCTACTTCCCTCACAGGTCAACTTCAAGAACAGATTGTTACTAGGTACGCAAACTCACCTGAGCCATTTCTTATCTCGAAAAACTATGCACATTCATTTACAAGTGGTTTTTGATATCTTAATGAATATGTTGACTGTAACAGTAAAGCTAAAAGTGATATGTCACTTATTGGCACAATGGCATATTCCGATGAACCTACTCTGCAGCAAAGAAAACTGGTTTCTGATGCCAGTGACTTGGAAAATATCTCATCTTTTGATGGAAATAATCGACGAGCTGATGTAGAAACTAACTCTTTAAAACTCCACAACATTTCCGTGTTGGAACTGTCATCTCGAGTGGAAGGAACTCATGATGCCAAGGAATCTGAGGAGTCCGCTATCTTTCGCCCATACACTCGAAGAATCCGTTCAAAACCAACTCACGATCTTTCTTGTTCTGCATCAACAGATGTCTTACCTTCTCGAGGCAGTGTCCATGTACCCGTTCCGTCTCGCTTCGGTTTAAGGGAAACGATGTTCTCTGTTAGATTCTAACCATGTAGACCAAAACAATTCTTCCTGTTTAGTGGAGAAGTCCACAAGATCAAATCCAGATGAAACTCATACTGTTGTTGATGCGTCCAAGCCTAACCCTAAGTGTTCCTCTAGTGTAGAAGCTATGACTGGTCTTCCTAAAAACAGTTCTGATGAAGCTTCATTACCCGCGTTGACATCTGTAGTCCCAAAAGTTCATTTTGATGATGCTAACAGAACTTTAGATAAAGAATCTACTAAGGTTATTGTTGTGAAGTCTCTTCTCGGTAATGGCTGCATGCATAGTGAAGATTATAACGAGAATGATGAAGCCAATGTTGTCGTGGTGGAAACCGAGAGTCGATGTGTGCAGGAGAACAGCCTAGGTGAAGTAGAGAAGGGAATGTCAAAATATGCTATCGAGTGCGACACTGGTCAGATAGCATTTGTCGACGACAAGGCTGATCACCTAAATAATTTTGAAAAAAATTCCAACATCAGAACTCCCGAAATGAGCAAATTGGATAATGAGTTCCAGGAAGGTGCTAGAATATCAACTGTTTCTTCAGCCACTGAGTCAAATAACCCAGTCATGTCAGGGATATCTTCTGCCCATGGAAATGTTTCAGTCTATGATCCTACCCTTGAGATTGAAGGCTCAGCTACTGCAGTGACAGATGTTCGTGAAATTTCACTTGCCAATTCATGTATTAAGAGTCCAGTAGATGCATCCGAACCTCAAACTGGTTGCACAAAGGAGCTGCAAAAAGTCAACGAAGATGCCATATTGGCAGAGGCGCTGCTTATAGAGGTGCGTGTGTTACATAAAGTTCGTTCTAGTTTCTTTATTGTTGATTTACTCTAATTGTCTACTGTTGATTGGATTAAAAGTGCTTATATAAATAATTTCTGCAGGCAAAGCGCAAGAAGTTTTCACAGTTGCTCACAAGAACTGTTTCATCGGAGAAGCACCCAAAATCTCATTGGGACTTTGTTCTCGAAGAAATGGCTTGGTTGGCAAATGATTTCATGCAGGTTTTATTATATGTTGCTATCTGGACTTTCATTTTCAAGCTTAACACTTTTATATAATGTGCATCTATATCTTAACTGTCATGATCATGAATATCAATTTTAATGCTCACTTAACTTGTTATGTTCTAAGCTATTTTTCAAATTCCTGGTTTGCATTCAGGAACGAATCTGGAAAATTTCTGCCGCTGCTCAATTTGGTCATTGCACAACATTGGCTTCTTGTCAGAGGGTTGAACAAAATATGACAATCGTAAGGTTAAAAGCAGTTGCTCAGTCCATTTCGAGGGATGTTCTTAAATTTTGGGAGTCAGTAGAATCAGATATACACAATGACGACAGAAAAACGAGTGTTTGTGTCAAATCTCTAGTACCTTTTGAAGGAAATGATGCTATAGAAGACCAAACAGAAGAATTTAAAGTAGTTCAGGTTCTCTCCGAAACTTGTTAGCTATGTTCATATCCTAGAAGTGGTAGATTTGTCCTTATACCTTTAAGAATAGTAAAAATTGTTACATCATTTATTGGATGCAGCTTCTTCAGCTAGTCGCAATCTTACATGTCAAATATACATGCCCTTTGTTCTCTAACTATAAAAGTTTACTTATGTTTGATATTGAGGCGCTTCCTGCTATTGTGTTCATATTCAGAAAAGGTAAAAGATGCTTACCTAGGTGTACCTTAACTAGTAATATTCCCTTCATGATGTGAGTAGAGATTCTATCATTGTATTGATTAGACGAATTGAAGTCAATTTGGGATACTGCATGAGCGGATACATTATCATTCAATAAATGGCCCGCCTGAGACATTTTCAGTCCATTTATATTCTTCTTGTTTTTGTGGTTTTCAGACATCTTCTTGTAATGATTTAGATGATTTTGCATCTAGTAGGTTTCAGTTGAAGAACGGATTCACCAACATCATTACTGTGTATTGTTTCTTACGGTGAAGTATTCATGTTCGTGCTTGTTGTTATTTGCAGGAACTGAAGTCAAAGGTCGAGGAACATAGACTAATAAAAAATCCTGCCATTCGGGAGTATGCAATGCGTTTTTTGAAGTTCAATGCAACAGTTATTCTAGACTTTGATGCAGGCGCTCGGTCGAGTGATGGCCTTAAATGCAGCTTAGAGACTAAGGACGAAGGAAATATACTGAAAAGCAACCTAACATATGTATGTTAGAATTTATGTTTAGTTTGTTTACGCTGGACTATCTCACAGATGTGTATATGTTGGAACTTGTTATTGGTGCAGAATGCTGCTTGGATATGCTAGATGCCGAAGGTTGTTTGTTTGGAACAATACTCATCGTTTTTAATTTGCCATGACAGGAAAATTTATTTTACGAAGTCCCAGCAGGTGCAATGGAAAGTTATAGGAATGCAGTTGAGTCTCATGTGCTACAGTTTGAGGTAGACTCAATATGTTGTGGCTGAGTCTCTTTGATGTCTAACCGCTATGGATAGAAACAGTCTTCAGATTTTGTGGAGCAGCAAATATTTCACTATGATTTTCCTCTTAATATATATGTGGAAATCTAAATCATCTAGCTCATAATGATGTGGAAAAGTTAATCTGGAGGCTTTGCTAGTCTGTGATTATAGGCACATGTTAAATGCGTCCATCTGTTTAATCTAGAATGGCTCATCCATATGGGGTTCAAATGGTTACTATATTCGTCTAACATATCAACTTTAATTGGAAACTTCTCATTATTATTAATATAAAGGAGGTGAGTTACATAGCCACCTAAGCATAGCTTCTGTTTGAGTATGCCTGTTCTGAAAGTACATTTTTACTTTGGTTGTTCGTCCATCTAAAGAAATTCAGATTACACAGTATCATTATAGATAAAAGTTGTTTACAAAAGACGAAAATTTTCTTCTTTACTTCTGGCACACATGAACGTTAGAGCTACTTGATTGTGTATTGACTGGTATAATTACATCAGATATCAGGAGGTGGGTTGCATGAAGCTGAAAGGTTCTTGTATGAGGCTTCAGAAGGTATTTAGGAACTCAATTTTGAAATTGATTTTTGCATAACAACGTGTACTAATTGATAAATTATCATTTGAAGAGAATACATGTTCGGGAGAGGAAGATGAACAAGATACTTGCTATTCGCCTAATGCATTTGAAGGGAACCAGGCATTTAAGGCTGCTCAGAAAAAACGGAAGAGTCTAAGTAATACTTATGCATCAGGAATGTATGATGTAGGGGCTGATTTTAATTTTGGAAGGCAGGGAAATGACTTTTATTCTAGGCGCATTCCTAAAAAACGCTTCCGCACTGCCCCTCGCCAGATGCAGCATTCAGATTGGACAGATCCTTCAAGCGAAGACACAGATTCTTTTCAAGATGACCAGACTGAGTATGCTGTGAAGATGGAGAAGCATCTAATCTTAGATGTTGAAGGCGATCTTTCAAGAATTAAAAAGAAAAAATATCCCAAGTACCTGGTAATATGAGAGTTTGTTTATTATTTCAAACCAGTTACACGTGATTCTTATAATATGAGGGTTCATTTATTGATTTGTTTTTATTTGGTTATATAATTTATCTCAGAAGCAGAGAGGGCAGGACAAGACACATCTTCTTGATGGACAAGTGAGTTTTTGTCTTGATTATATTTTTAAGTTCCTTAATTTAATTGTCTTGCATGATTCAACAATAGGTTTTGCTTGATGTTCTGGTATCTGATATTTTGCACTACTTTTCTTATAGTGTAGTTTGTGTTGACGTTTTAGGTGAACTTTACAAATTACAATATCCCTCTCTGATTCAAACGATAAACTTCATTTTTTTGTTTTATGGTCACCCGATCAAATTTGATTAAATTAAACTGTATTTGTGGAGCACATCGGAGCCATTTAATCAGTTCTGGTCTTTAGCCATGCTTTTGGTAAGTTATTAATTATTTAATGCACTTTATGCAGTGCTTGTTAAGTATCCGTAGTATATTTCTATCTATATAAACCCTTACAATCTGCATAGTAATTTTAGTCACATTTTAATAGATAAGATGTTGCCAGATCTAGCCATCCGTTTGAACAAAAGGACAAATCAGATAGGTTCGTTGTTCATCAAAAGTGAATTATTCTCAATGAAATCCTCCCCTACTGTTTCCTTCATCATTTGTTGGAGGTACTCGTGCAAAGAAATTTAGGTAAACCCTCTTATCAGTTATAACTTGGTGCGAATTACGAGTAGAGGTACCAACTCCCACTATTTGGTAACTTATTAATTTGACACCACGTACAACGTAATGCCTGTAAAAGCCTGAAAAATTAACAACGGTCTTGAGAGTAAATCAAGATTATCACTTCTGAAAAAGAAGCAATTCTTTGCTAATTGTCATGAGTGGCCATCAGGGTAGACATCAGGAGTTACAACTAGAGTACTTTTTAGAAGGAACCGAAATAGTGAAAGCCTTTTAGGAGTACGCATTTGTAGCTAAGATAATTAATGAATATGCTTTGAAGGCTAAGAAGTAAATGTTTCCTGGAATTTCATTTGTAATGGCTTTGATTTAAAGAAATACGACTTCTAAACCCTTACTTGGATAGTTATCTAGGATTGAAATCCGATGGAATTCATATGTTGACACCATTATAATTTATAACTATGTGTTGGAAGCCTAACTATAACTAACGTTTTTGACACAAGTTGAAATTACATCATTACCCTAAAAAAGGAAATAAATTTCTACAGATTATCGTAGTTGGCTATCATATAAACATAAGGAGAGTTACAACAACTTTTAACTCTTGCAGAACTAAGAAGAATGAACAATTTTTATTAAATTATTCATTTGGGAGTAAAATTAATACGGTCTGAATCCCAAGTAGTAGTAGTTATATATATGAACCTCATTTTTTCTGATCTACCTTTAATAATGGCGATGACATGGCACGTGTAAGTTTTTCAGCCCTTAATTAGATAGTGATATATGATTAATGTACTATTGGAGTAATGCAAGCTTCTTATAATATAAGAAAGAAACTAAGCATACATTGGAAGCAAATACTCTCACTATTTAAAACTTTAGTTGAGACCGACCTTAGAGCAATGAACATAGACCTTCACTTATAACATTTTTAGTAACAATTTAATAGTGATGGGAAATTTCTTATTGCACTAGTAAAGTAGAACAAACTCTTAACAACATTCAGTCGATGAGAGGTAAAAGGCATGTTACGGCTACATACAAGACTAGGGTATGCCCTTAGCCCCCTAATAAAAATGAATGTTACACTATAAGCGCTTGGCGTTACCAAGATACGATTAGTAAGAGAGCAATAGCTACTCAATTTCCTTTGTAAGCCTCTCATATTTCCTTTTGAAAGAAAATATCTCGGTGGGATTGCATTAAGAGATTTTGATCTTTGCTTAGAAACGGTAAGTGTTATCCTTTGAGATCCGCTTTGGAGATGACAAATGAAATTACACCCTCCTATTTTTTAGGGGTGCTATGCGTTACAAATGAGTTAGTTCTAGTATATACTAGGTTAAATTCCTTTTTGTTTAGAGTCAAGTTTCCTTTGTTATTTTCAATAGTTCTGCAAGAGTAGTTGTGACTTGTGAGAGGATGGCCGTTCACACTAATGCAAGCTTTAGCTAACGCCGTGGTTTGATCATAAGTCTAACAATAAGTGACAAAAGGAAGCAAGCAACAAGGAGCTTAAGAAAATGGCTGAATGGTGATGACATCATATAGTTGTTGTGAGCATTCTTAAGAAGATGAATGGATTCAACACCGCATATCGACTCGCTTATTTGAAAAAAGTGAATAATAACGGGTGAATCCAATGGTTGCTGAGCAAAGAACACGGATGCAATTGGGTGTCCCTACTTGCCTTAACATATCGGTTGAATACTTTAAATTATTGTGCGACTTCAAATAACTTAGAACGTACGACCCTGATGCTTGGTGAGCTGACAGATAAATCTTAATGATATAGAAGCCTGTACTTTCTTCCCAGCCTAGTCTAATTCGTTATTTTCTGCTGTCGTTGATTTACAGCTTTTAACAGTTCCATTTCTGTGGTACCTTTTAAATCCCTAGTTTAATAGCTGGAATACGATGGGTTTGAGAACCAAGTTCCTACATTTGCGTATACGGAAAGCAGTCTGTTGATTTTTATAAAATTTGGGCATTTTGTAATGCAAATCTTTTTAGATCATAACACTAGAGATATTAAATCATTTTTTTGTCACTTAAGTATTTCCTTATTAGGTATAAGGTATTTTATGACTCATTAAATATATTTTGTAGTATACTACACAACATAAACAAGAGTAAATAATTAAAATAAAACATGATCCTGCTTGCATGTTATTTCATGCGGCACTTTTTATTTGAGTTTATGTATCTTGCTTTTTAGATGATGGATAATGTGTTTTTGTATATGCAGAGAGAAGTTTTCAAAAAGAGAATAAATAATCAGCAACTCAAACGTACGAGAGTCGATGGTAAATAAATCTCTAAAGCCTTCTTTGTCCGTTGTTGGTGACTAGGTTAGAGCTGGCTTATTTCTACATGTTCAACTCTGCAGGTACAATCAGGCCACCAAATGCGAAGAGGTCAAAGATGCCAAAGCAACAACTGGAAAACTCATTTGAAAGCCATGGATTGGGTAAGGGAATGGTTCCTTCAGATGTGGCTTCACAGATGAAGAATATACCCCACCCTTCTCAAATCATGAGAATTATAGGTGTTCAAGGTCTTGCTAGGAAGGCGAAATCAGTAAAGGTATCAATGACTTGTCAAAAATCATAAACACATTGTTTTGCACTATGTATCTGAATTTCCTGGTTAGGTACGACATCAATTTGTTTGGAATTTTTGTAGGGGCCCTCTGGGAAGTCAGGTTCTCGTAATTTGTGGACATCATTCGAGGACCAGGTAATTGCATATTTTTGTTGATGAGAATCTGTATTTTCTTTATTTAACCTAATTGAAAGCTCAATAAGATTTTCTGCGCACATTTTTATAGGCCCTTGTTGTTCTTGTGCATGATCTGGGTCCTCACTGGAATCTTGTTAGTGATGCACTGAACAGTTCTTTGCAGTTTGTGGTAAATAACTCTCTCTCTTTCGCTATTATCTTGCCATTTTCATCTGAATTGAATGCAACGTTCTTTTGATCAAGCAAGATTGTACGCAAAGGCATAATCATTTATAGTAGATATAACACTTTCATTCTCATAAATGCCAATCTTCAGACGAGCTGGAAGCATGTGTCTTGTCTAATAAATTTGAATAATTTTTTTAAAATTATTTACAAGGATCTAGCTCATTTTATTCTTACCCAATTCAACTAGTATATCTTCCGCAAGCCTTATGAATGCATGGAACGGCACAAAATTTTGATGGACAAGACCACTGACGATGCAGCTGACAGTGCCGAGGATTCTGTATCATCGCAGCCTTACCCATCGACGCTTCCTGGTATTCCAAAGGTTAGCTCCTCAGCATCTTGATTTGAATAACTATCTTCTTGTCATCAATTTCTGTGATTTTTTGTGATTTACTTGATCTTTCTTGTGTTTTACAATCAGGGTAGTGCCAGACAGTTGTTTCAGCATTTGCAGGGACCCCTCGAAGAAGATACTTTGAAGTCACATTTTGAGAAAATTATGCTTCTTACTCGAAAACAGCATTTCCGAAAGATTAAGGTACGTGTACTGTGCAGGATGATTACAGAATGAATCGTACTTGGCCACAGTAATAAATTGTTTATCAACTTGTGGCTGATTGTGTAACTACAATGTTGATCTTGAAGACATAAAAGAGAGGTCTTATTATTTTTCTAACAATGATAGTGTTATTGACATTTTGTTTTCCACTTCCACCTGAAGAATGTTGTCCATGATTACAAGCAAGTTGTGCCAAATCATAATTCTCATGTCACTGCTCTTTCTGAGGTTTCCTCAAATTATCTATATGGAGATTATCTTACGTAAGTATTTGATCCCAGACATGAGATTTTTCATCCTCATGCACCTCATCGTTTTCTCAGAAGAGGACTACTTGTGTGCTACTTTGTTATCTTTAATATGCTTTTGTATTCATTAATTTTCAGGCCACTCGAGCTATGTGATTTACCGCTAGCAAATCTTGATTCTATTACTGTTGAGCAACAGCTATCGTGCGTCCTCCTGGCGACAATTCCTTCTGTCAAGGAACCTCAGGTTTTGTTACTGGCAGCAACTCCCCACGTCCGATGGCTCCGCTCGGTGCTTCTGTCAGGTACCTGGCTTGTTCGCATATAAAAACACTGCCATTATTATCTTCAAAGTAGGTTTAGACATATTGTGTGTTATTTCAAGCATCTTTTAATCAGGGATGGTAAGTATGGGGCTTCTAGACCGTCTACTCCGATAAACGAGCAGCAAAAGCTTAACCCAATGAGCACACAACAGTCAAGCTCTTATGTCTGTGGGACTCCAACGGTAACGGATCGAAGCAACGTGTGTTCGGTTCGTGGTGCAAAGTACTGGAATGGTGAGTGGGTCAAACAGTCAAAGTCTGCCGATTTCAAGACTTGGATTTCAAGGAACCAATTTACCTCCCATTCCGATCTCTGGAGGCACACCGATCTCCGGTGTGATTGGTATGCAAAATCACATCAACCCGAGAGTTAATTCTAGCCAAGGAACCTCTAAATCAAATTCTTCTGGCACTTGTACGACTTTAGTAAGTTCACTTGAGGATTCTCCAATTGTTGTTTTCCTGAGTTTCAATCATTTGAGATTATTAGGTAGTCAGTTTTTTGATAATTTAAACATTTTTGAGTTTATAACAAGTAACGAAGGTATTAGCTTTTAAAGAATGGAGCACACTATATCTCCTAGACCCATGTATTGAAATGAGATCAAGTAAAATGTCGTATAAAATGTCACCTAAAGTTTTTTGGGGCATCTAATCGGTTGGTCTAGTTGCATTTCTAATGAAAGCTTGACATGGTCAAATGAAATCTTCAAGAGTAATTCATTTTGGTTATATTTAGTTGCATCTGATATTTGTATCAAACTACTGAGTAGTTTGTGTTTAGATTTCGTTTATTTCATAGTTATATGATTTGTTTGGTACAAGTGTGATCTAATATTCCATTGGTTTCAAATAATACTGCCTCATGGTTTAGTGTGAAAAATACGATGACTTGACTACATGTTTAAACTGTAGGGCATTTCAGACATATTAACACTAGAATAACAGCTTCATCCTTTCTATCGTACAGAACTAAATTTTTTGTGTGTTACCTTGTCCAGAATCAAGAGAGTCAAAGGCTGACGACTGCTCCTGAGCTTTACACACGTGCAACCCAAGGGAACAACCATGGTACTGCCTCTCCTAGTGATACAAGTTCTACTTTCTCTGGTCTTAATTCGACTCCCATGAGCCAGATTCACCATGCTCAAAATCAACAGCAGCATCAAAGGCCTCCACAACAGTCTCCAGGTCTCATTCATCACCCTCGTATACGAGGCTCTAGTATTTTGCAGCAGCCATCATATGCTCGTATGATTAAAGAGCAACACTTACAACAGCAGTTAATGCAGCAGCAGCAGTTGTCAGCTCTGATTCCGACTAGACCTAATTCACAGTCGCCGATGATACCTCAAATCACTCCGTTGGCTCCTATTGTGTTACCCCATTCTCCAGTCAGTCTCGCATCTCAACCCCAGCAGACACATCATTTGACACCTCAAGGAAGACACTCATCACATCCATTACAGCAGTCTGGTAGACCTCGTCACCCTTACCATCCCCAACTAGCACAGCCTCAACAATTGGCTAAATTAGCTAATGGAGCTGTGACTGGAAACATTAGTGCTTCACAAAATGGAACTGACAATTCATCCCATCTCAATCGGATTTCCTCAACTGCACGTCTGTCTACGGATCAGCTAGCCTCGTTGCATGGTGAACCAGCTCAAACTGTTCGCCCTCAGGTAACCCAGACTTTAGGCCGCACATTTCAGCAAAAGCAATTTCATAGTTCGGTTCCTCCAACAAATCCAGTCCAGCAGACACCATCGAACTCAGATAATGGTAGTCAAAACAAAGTATTGCCTCGGTCTTCTGCTGAAAGATCGTCTAAATTACAGTCAGAGAAGTCTGGTGGAGTCGCTGGTAGAAAACCTCAATCAAACAAGAAATCA
>QZGG01002062.1:0-45979 GCA_006409495.1 Sedum album | reverse complement strand
TCCTTCCTAGATATATTACTCCTCGACCTACACTTCTAGATGTTTTGTTCAGGACACCTATTTTCAGATGAAGATTAACTCGGGTATGATTCAACACACGCAATTATCATTACAAGAATTGATTCATATAAATTAAATAATTATGTTCAAGTTATTCATAAGCACTAAAGAGATTCATCAAATCCTCATCATAAAGAGAAACACTCACTCATCTCGAGTGATAATGCAAACATGATTCAAAACAATTAAAAGTAAAACGATTGTAAATAAAACAAGAGTAAAGTTTAGAAATTCTCAGTGATTGATGATCCACGGTCGAGCCTCCAAAGTCTGCCTGCTATTCTCCTCGGTATCTCGAGTTACAATCTGGTGTATAATCTTCAATAATTTCAATCGGTATCTTGATGTTCTCTCGGCTCCTTCTTTCTCACTTGGTTTACTCGACTATGATCAATCACTTTATTATTTCAGCCCCGTAGTAGCTCGGGCAGCAGCAGCCAACTTTCTTCAAATGTCTTGTGATGCTTATTATAGTGATCAATCAAAGGGCTCGAGTGACTTGAGAAGTTAGCTTTAACTCCCTTCATAAATGGCCGAGTAAATGTTAGAGTTTCTTCCTTATCTTCATGCATTTAACCCCGAGTGAGTGAAAGGTTTGTCTTATCTTCTTGTCATAAATCTTGTATTAAATCACTCGAGTTAATGTAGATAATCCACACGAAGGGTCTTGTCACGTGACAACTTGCTCGAGCAGTGTATATTTTACTCGGTCGAGTAACTTAGGTCTTCGGCTGTTTTTGCTCGAGTAAGGTTCTTAAGTTGCCACTCTGGTCTAAGAATTGCAGAAATGCTTCAAATTATGTCTGATTTAGGCCGAATTCACGTGCTTTTCCTCATATTTCCATTTATGCTTCCTTCGTAAAGTGTAAACCGTGCTTTTGACCTGAACACAATCAAAGTATCAAAAGTAATATATTTTACATTCAAATCATTATGAAATAAGCATGAAAAGTAGGGCTTAAAATAGACATTTCTAACACTCATCAAAATACCCCACACTTAATCCTTGTTCGTCCGAACAAGTATTAAGCTTATTTCTTACTTCTGAGATTTCTTAAGTTTCTAATCCTAGTTCACTGTCGTAGAAAATCACGAATGCATTTAGCATATGCATTAAGCCTTTAAACCTCTAGGCTGCCCTAGCGGACGAGTTTTAGTCTCGTGAGAGTTTTCAGATAACGGAATACTCACAAATCCTGCACAACATCCATTCATCGTATTCATCTTCATAGCTAGTCAATTTAACAAACATTCTTTTGCAATATTCTTTAATCATAAACACTTCAAAGTATAGCTGATCATTCATGCATGAAAAATAATTGAAAAATCACTTCAAATCACGATAGTCATAAAATTTCAAAGTAACTCGAGCAATAAGAAACTAACCTTGGTTTGACCTTTCTCTCCATTCCCACTTACACCGAAAATCACAAAGTAAACACAATATTCAAGAGGTTTCACCGAACCAATCTCCTATGCTAGCAAGGGCTAGTCCATAAGGTCAAGGTCAAGAATTCTTGCCAAGAATTAGACTACACGCCGTAATTCATAAGAGTAGAGGAATTCCGGATAATATACCACATATTTCATGAATTTTTTCTTCTCAAAAGCATGTCATGCCTACGTACATAAGTACAAGGATCGTCCCTAAGCAATTCTCCATGGTTATCATTCGACAGCTTCACTCGAGTTGCAAAATTATTTAGGCAGAAGCAAGGACTTAAGTGGGGAAACGAATTAATTAATAATTTTTTTTCTTTTATATTATTTTTCTATATTTATTTTTTTTGCAAAACAAATACTTTCAAGGGGAACTTAACTTCCTAACCCTCGGCAATTGTTTTCTTGTTTTGTCAAAGCAGATACTTTCAAGGGGGAACTTACCTTCCTAACCCTCGGCAAATGCTTGACTTTATTGGATAACCCCACACTTAAGACTTGACTAGATGCCAAAATATTAACTCGAGTGTTACAACAAATGCACCATATATTACGAGATATGCTTAAGTCACCTAAAGGCAATACAATAGCTTTATGAAATATTATCCATGTTTCGTTCAAAAATTTCCTCTATGAAATTGAATAAAACTTTGCTTTTCTCAAGGTGTTATGTCAAAAATTTCTAAGAAAAATCAAACTAGGCAAGCTCTTAAGTTAAGTCACAAGAAATAAATTTTCTATCATGAAAATCGTTCAATTCAAAAATTTCAATTCATGAGTTTCTCAGCAAACATTTTTAATCTAAGTGTTCGATCTTGTTTAGCATGTTTAATTGACATTTTTCAACGTGTTTTTCATTTAAATAGTAGGATGTATGCAAATTTTTATTTTTATTTTTTTTTAAAAAAAAAAAGTATGCAATGTATATGTCATGAAAATTTGTATGCATACTACTCCCCACCCCACACTTAAAAATTTGCTTAGTCCCTAAGCAATAAATTAAGATTAAGGTGTAGAGATACTTAGCTGGTTGTCGAGTGTTTCGTTCCTGACATTTTTCTTCGTATCTTGACTTTCCAATGCGCTGCACATCTATCATTCTTGCAATGCTAACAAAGATTTGTCATTATATAACAAAGAAAAATATGATAGATAATCAATTTAAAATGTTCAAACAAGTGCAAATGTCAAGTACTCGATCAATGTGTGGTCTAGTTGCGAAAGTTTGTTTTTGAATCTTCCCTTATTACTATCAAGGTATAGGCAGGTAAGTCCTTGTTTTCCAAACGAAATTTCCATTCTTTCACAACTTCTACTTGTGGCTTTTTAACTCGACCACTCTCCATTTTTCTTCGTATTTTGATTTGTGTAGTTGGGCTAGGTTATGTGTTAATGTTTAAGGTGATATGGCCCAATAGTTTGATTCGGTCGAGTGAACCAGATGACTCGACCGGATGGAAGAGTTTAATTTCGGTTTAAGTTCAGGTTCACTCGGTCGAGTGACATTCTTAGTTGGTCGAGTGGGCTCGGCCAAAATTCAGAATTTAAATAGAGTTTTATTTTTTTGTTCAAGGTGTTTTAATTCTGAATTTTATTTTTAGTAACCCTAAAATTTGGTAAGAGATAAATTTCTTCTTTATTGATAACTTTGTTTTCCAAACAAAGACATATTATTTGTAGAAGAAATAGGAAATAAGGTTTAATCACTCATCAGACTCGATCTCTATTGGTTCTCCTCTACTTGCGAAATTCTTTGATAGTCACCCTACGAACCTCATACCACTCAATACCCGAATTATTTTTCTTAGGCTTTCTTGGACGTTTTTGCTCGAGGTAGCTTTTTCCTTACCCTTTCCTTTGCTTGTATCATTGAAGTTCCCAACCGAGCGCGCGTTCTCGGAGGGGTCTTCTTCCTCAGTTACTTCCTTATAGGCAAATTCCAACTGCGGGTTTTTGGCTAGGAATGCTAATTTCCTTAACAAGTTAAAGTCCAATTCGAAATTCTGTGTATCTCTCGGGTAGAAAAATTGGCAACCGATGGCTATGCTAGTGATCAATGAAGTACAACCCACGTACTGTGAAGAGTAGTATGCCTGCTGCATACCCTTGAACATGGTTGTAAACACATCAAACCAATTGATATGTTCATCTTGGTCGAGTGCCCACATAATGTTCAAGTCCTCTCGGGTAACTACATCAACAGTTTCGGGTTGGCAATTAATATTCGTAGCAATCAGACGATGCACGTACTTCCAAACGGGATTCTTAATAGAGAGATGGTGAAGGGTAGTCTCCAATGAAGTCTTGGCGGCTAATGTCTTTCCAAATCTGAATTCTTTGTTGTTCCGTAGCCAAGTGACAAAGTCCTCCTTCAGGAAATCCAAGATGTCTATATGCTTCTTGTCGAGTCCAATAAAAATCCAAATCTTGAATTCTGAATTTCCATCCTTCATAATCATATGCAAAACCTTCTCCTTCACAGGTTCAAACGAAGCAATGAACTCATAGACAAGTTCCTTATAGCATTGCTTGTTGAAAACAACATCCACATCGAGTGAAGCTCGGTTAAACATGTCATAAACTTTGGCACTAATGCCAAGGCTTTGCATTGTCTTGTCATGAAGGGCTATCGAGCTCACCAAAGGCTTGAGTCGGTTTGCATCTTCAGCTAATCTTTCATAGGTTCGTGCATGGTCTATGTTGTCAAAATTTGGTGGGTAGGATGGGTCATAGGTGTGAACAAACTCAACTTGAGTTCTTCTTTGGGAGGTGCATTGGTGTTTTTGGATAGTAGGTTGGATTGAGACATGTTGCTCGATGTATCGTCGAGTATGGTGATTGGTCGAGTATGGTGATTATGCCATGCTACTCGATCGGTTTTATATTAATATAATTGGAAGCTCTAGGTTACTCGAGTATACTTACCTAATAAAGTGTGATAAATATTTGTATATCAAAGGTTTCTAATAATGGAATATTAAATCAAAGATTTAATCAAGGATTTAATATATGGAAGTTAGAATATTTATTAGGGTTACTCGAGATATTTTGTTTAGGAAAGAATTGGGCTAGTGCTCGAGTGGGCTTTGGTTAAAAATCTGATTTTTCTAATTTGGGTCGAGTTGTTTAAGTGTTGGGTGTTACTCGACCGAATGATCCATAGATTCGGTCGAGTGAAGCAATGTCCTTTTTGCTTCACTTTGCGCTCGTAAAACTTGGCGATTCTAAGGGTAAATAGCAATTAGAAACAGTACGCGCAAGTTCAAGTTACAACAACAAGTACCGCAAACGGTACGTCCAAAAGTTCAACAACAAACACAAATAAACAACTAAAAGAGGCTTTCCTAGCACTCTTCCCACTCGAAGCTCGTCCTTCGTTCATCTTCTTCTTTCCTTTCCGGTCAGCGCGCTTGGCATTTCCTTTGTACATACCCATCCTTGCTCCTCCTATCCATCAACGTCATAGTGACCAAACGGGCGTATCGAGCGGTCTAAAATCTCCTTTTTTAAACAAAAAATGAGCGTTCCGCGAGGCAAGTGATAAAGATGAGCAGCCGAGTGCTTTCTTTTTCCTTGGGTTGATCATCTTCTTGAAGCGCTCGGTGAAGACATAAAACCAATCAATGGAGTCTCCTCGCTCCATGAAGTACATCAAATCCAAGTCTTCCCGAGATACTCGAGCACCTTGGTCAACACGAGTGTTGATGTTTGTAGAAATAATCGATGGATGTATTTCCATACTCCATCCGTTAGGCACTTGGGTGAGCAATTAGGGTCATATTCGCGCATACCGGTTAGCTTCCTCCATACTTCCAATCTCATCTCATCCGTACAAAATGGAATAACACCTCCGGGAGAGAACCATTCTCCATCCATATACTCCTTCTCCTCCTTGAAAACTTGTGTATTAATCTCAAACTCCCACGACACACATTCATTCTCATTATAAACGGTTCAAAACTTGAGAAGAACTCGACCACAAGGTTGTGATGTGTCGGTTTCCCCATCAAATACTCCCACTCGATCAAGCCGGCATTGATAAATATGTTGTCAACAATCTCATAAATTCCAAGCTCATCATAGTAGGTTTGTGAGGTGCAACGGAGCTTACCACTTCCTTCTTGCTCGAGCCACAAAAGTCTGAGTAATCTGCTCTTGAAATGGTTTCCTAAAGCTAAGTTCCCCACGGGTTGAAAACCGTATCTCCTTGCTAGGGTCTTTGTTCTTCCCATGCTCGATCCTTGTCCGCTCGACATTGTTGAGAAATTTAGGTTTGAGGGTTTGGTCGAGTGAATCGGTGGCTTAGGGATTTTGGATTTGAGAGTGATGTTTAAGGGTTTTCTAAATTGGACCAATTTCCAATGGGTCCAATTAAATTGGTCTAATTAATTAGAACAATTTCCTATATGACCAAATTTAATTGGTCAAGTTGGTCCAATGATATTTAAATTTAATTTATCTAATTTATGCATTTTGTAATTTTTTATTTTGTTTTTGGGTGGTGTGATTCGGTCGAGTAAAATTTTTACTCGATCGAATGGGGGGGATTAAATATTTAAACGAATTTATTTAAGTTTTTGGTCGTCAATTCGGTCGAGTAAGAATCTTACTCGATCGAATGAAATAGAATTTCATTTAAATTGTTTAATCTATATTAATTTGGGTCACGTGACTCGGTCGAGTTGGTGGTTTTACTCGATCGAGTGAAAGAATTTATCCCCGGAATTTTCCCAAATAATATTCTACCCCACACTTATTTTTCCTAATCTAGAAAGCAATAAAGTGCGGAAAAATAAATACTTACTGGCCTAGATTAACGTCCTGGCAAGGACGTAGCCGTGTCTTCATATAAAGAAACACACTCGAGAAGTCCTTTGCTAGGATCCCTTCTCGAGAGGATATGCTCCACTTCTTAGTTACCCGACCTCATAGAGATCGAGTTGCTCTACTAGATAGCATTGGTCTCCAGCATGATAAATCTTCAGTCTATGTCCGTTGACCTTAAATGTGTTTCCTTCCTTGTTAATAATTCCACGTGTCCGTCGTCAAAAACTTTAGATATCTTGAATGGTCCGGACCACTTGGAACGTAATTTTCCCGGAAATAATCTCAACCTAGTGTTGTAGAGTAGCACTTCGTCTCCTACTGTGAATCTCTTCTCAATGATTTTCTTATCGTGCCACTTTTTTGTTTTCTCTTTGTAGACTCTCGCGCTTTCATAGGCGTTTAGGCGTATCTCCTCGAGTTCATGTAATTGAAGAATACGGTGTTCTCCCTGCAGCTCTAGATCGAAATTCATCTTCTTGATAGCCCACATGGCTTTGTACTCGATCTCTACCGGCAAGTGACAAGCTTTTCCAAATAAGTTTGTATGGAGACATACCAATAGGGGTCTTGTAGGCTGTCCTATAAGCCCATAGTGCGTCATCTAGCTTCGACGCCCATTCCTTCCTTGCTCCTGAAATGGTCTTTTCTAAAATAGCTTTGATCTCTCTATTTGAAACTTCTACTTGACCACTGGTTTGGGGATGGTAAGGTGTCGAAATCTTGTGATATACTCCATGTTTTCGAAGCATCTTCTCGAGTTGTTTCTCCTTAAAGTGCGTTCCATTGTCACTAATGATAGTTCGAGGTACACCATATCTAGGAAAAATGATCTTCTTAAATAACTTTCTTACGGACTTGGCATCGCATGTGGTGTGGCTATGGCTTCTATCCACTTAGACACATAGTCAACCGCTACTAGTAATATACTTGTTTCCGTAAGATGAAGGAAAAGGTCCCATGAAATCAATTCCCCATACATCAAAAATTTCTACTTCGAGTATACCCTTCTGAGGCATCTGATCTCTCCTCGAGATGTTTCCCGATCTTTGGCAAGCGTCGCACGATTGAACATACTTATGAGCATCTTGAAAAATAGTTGGCCAATAGAATCCCGACTGCAATACTCGAGCGGCTGTTTGGATGTGGATCCGTGTCCTCCCGAGAATGAAGAATGACATTCGCGTAAGATTCTATGTTGATCTTTTTCTGCTACACACGTACGATATATGCCATCGACTCCTAACTTATAAAGATAAGGTTCGTCCCAATAGTATCGAGTAGCGTCTCGGAGAAATTTCTTCTTTTGTGCATACGTGATCTCTGGTGGTAGCGTTCCACAAACAAGATAGTTCACAAAATCTGCGTACCAAGGGTCTTTGTTTGAGCTGAGTCTATAGATAACAAGTATTCTCCTAGGAATGAATCCTTGATAGGGTCTCCACTTCCTTTATCCTCTAAGGTAGTCTCGAGTCTAGATAAATGGTCGGCTACTACGTTCTCGACTCCTTTCTTGTCTCTGATCTCTATGTCGAACTCTTGCAATAAAAGGATCCATCTAATAAGTCTCGGTTTTGCGTCCTTTTTGTTCATCAAGTATTTGAGTGCTGCGTGATCCGAGTAAACAATGGTCTTCGATCCAACGAGGTATTGTCTGAATTTTTCGAATGCGTAAACTACCGCTAACATCTCCTTCTCGGTTGTGGTGTAGTTTTCTTGAGTTGCATCGAGTGCCTTGCTCGTGTATTGAATGACATGAAGACGTTTATCAACTCTCTGTCCGAGGCATGCTCCAATCGCTCCGTCGCTTGCATCGCACATTAGTTCGAACGGTAAATCCCAATTTGGTGCTCGAACGATCGGGGCGGTTGTGAGTAACTTCTTTAACGTCTCGAACGCTTCATGACATTTATCATCGAACACGAACTTAACATCGTTAGCGAGAAGGTTTGTGAGTGGTTTTGCTATCTTCGAGAAGTCTTTGATAAATCTTCTGTAGAATCCGGCGTGTCCGAGAAAGCTTCTAATACCTCGTACATCCTTAGGCGGTGGTAGCTTCTCGATCACCTCGATCTTGGCTTTGTCGACTTCTATTCCTCGTTTTGAAACTAGTGTCCGAGCACTATTCCTTCTTGAACCATAAAATGACATTTCTCCCAGTTTAGAACTAGGTCCATCTCAATGCATCGAGCTAGAACTTTGGATAGATTCGATAAACAATCGTCAAACGAGTCCCCGTAAACTGAAAAATCATCCATAAAAACTTCCATAGTCTTCTCGAGGTACTCGGAGAAAATGGACATCATACACCGTTGAAAAGTTCCCGGAGCGTTGCATAACCCAAAAGGCATTCTTCTATACGCGAACGTTCCATATGGACATGTGAACGTGGTCTTCTCTTGATCCTCGGGGTGGATAGGTATTTGGAAAAATCCACTATACCCGTCGAGGAAACAAAAGTACTCGTGCCCGGAAAGTCTCTCCAACATTTGATCCACGAATGGAATAGGGAAATGGTCTTTTTTAGTTGCTTTATTAAGTTTTCTATAATCGACACACATCCTATATCCGGTTACGGTTCTAGTGGGGATTAATTCATCATTTTCGTTTTTAACTACGGTTAATCCTCCTTTCTTTGGAACGACGTGGATTGGGCTAACCCAATCTGAATAGGGGATCGAGTATATGATTCCTGCATCTCTAAGTTTTGTTATTTCTTTCAGAACAACTTCACCTAATTTGGGATTTAGTCTCCTAAGAAACTCCCTAGATGGTTTTGCGTCATCGCATAAACGAATCCTATGCATGCATACGTCGGGACTAATTCCTTTTAAATCATCTATAGAGTGTCCTATAGCATCTTTATGTGTACGTAAAACATGCATGAGTTTCATAGTTTCATTTTGATTTAGCAAAGCACTTATAATTACTGGCGAAAATTTTTCTGAAACTAAAAATTCGTACCTTAGATTTGGTGGAAGAGGTTTCAATTCCTGACCAAATTCATTACCTTTGCTCGAGTTGCTTATGATTGTAAGTTCCTGCTCGGTCAAATTCTGCTCGACCGAAAATGACTCGGTCGAGTACTCGGTTTCATCCATGAGATTCGACATATTTTCATCTTTCTTTCCTTCACTTTCAAGAAATGTTAGCGCGGAAATATCAACTATATCACTATTTGAAATATTAGCATCAAACAAATCACAATCCAAAGAACAAGTAGGTGCTTTCATCATTTTAGAAAGATAAAATTTTACCTTGTCCTCACCTAGGTCCAACTCGATTGAACCATCGCCACAATTTATCAATGCCTTGACTGTGTTTAAAAATGGTCTTCCCATAATAACAGGAATTTCGGCATAGGGTTATCATCCATTTCTAACACATAAAAATCCACAGGAACATAGAATTCTCCAATTTTAACAGGCATATCTTCTAACACACCAATTGGTACTCGTTTAGACCTATCAGCTAGTCTAAGAATTAAAGTGGTGCTAGAAAGTTCTCCTATTCCTAATTTTTCATATAAGATAAATGGCATTATGGAAACTCCTGCTCCTAGATCACATAAGGCATCATCAATATCTATATCTCCTACGACGATCGGTATAGTGAATGAACCATAATCTTTTTGTTTCTTAGGCATCTTACGTTGTATTACGGCACTAGAATTAGGTCCTAAGGCAATATGGTCTACATCACATAATTCACGACGATGAGTTATAATATCTTTTAAAATTTAGCATAGGTGGGCATTTGAGAAATTACCTCTGAAAATGGTAGAGTGATGCTAAGCTTTCCGAGAATTTCAGCAAACTTCTTGAATGCGGCTGTTTCTTTTACCTTCTTTTGTCTGTTTGGGAATGGAAGTGGTGGAACGTAAGGTGGTGGTGCTACGTAAGGCGGCTCACTTTCCTTGTCCGTGGCTTCCTCTTCCTGCTCGGGCTGCTGAGTGTTACTCGGTTCATCTTGCTCGGCTGAATTTGTTGTGCTTTCTTTGGTCTTGGTCCTTCAAGCTCCTTACCACTCTTCAAAGTGATAGCGCTTAAGTCGGCTGAGTTTATTTCGGGTTGAGAAGGAAGTTTTCCGGGATTCCTTGAATGCGTTGAAGCGAGTTGCGCAAATTGTGTCTCAAGCATCTTCTGTTCGGCTTTTCCTTGTCGGATTCCTCAAATATTCTGAATGTCTTTGCTCTGTTGTGCTTGAGTAGCTATCATCTGAGTCATTAGTTGCGCTAAGGTGGTTCCTCGGATTTCTTGTCTTCCTTCCTTTGTGTTGATTTGCTCGGGCCATAGCTCTGACTCGAGGCTTGGTTGCTCGGGTAGTCTCCTCTAGTTTGGTCTCTTGGGTAGTATTGAGACTTACCTGGGTTTTGGTTATTTATACCCTTGAGTAGGGTATGGTGGTTTAAATCGGAGTAGAATCTAGTCTGCCTTTGTTGAGGGGGTACGTAGGATCCTTGTCCTCGAGCTATGTAGCTAACGTCTTCTCCTCCTTTAGGTCCGTAACCTTCTTCAGCGTGCTCGCTAACCTCGTAAACGTTTGATTGTGTTTTCTTCTTATCTAAGTTAAGGTTAGAAAGGGTTTGCACTAAAGAGTTAACGGTTTTTGAAAGGTTATTAAAGTCGGCTTTCGTGACTGAATTCGTACTCGGCTCAAGTTCCTCCTTCTTTAGATGGTTTCGATCTCCACCCCATTGGTGGCTGTTCCATGCGAGTTTCTCTATAACCTTGAATCCTTCGCTCGCGGGTAGTCCCATGATGCTTCCTCCGCTTCCTTGATCCATGCGTAATCGGCTATTCTCGTCCATTCCATCGTAGAACATCGACAACAATTCCCATTTGTTATATCCATGATGAGGACATTCGCGTTGAAGTCCTTTGAATCGTTCGTACGCTTCATAAAAAGATTCATTGTTGCCTTGCACAAATTTGTTAATTCTATCCCTAATACGTTTTACCTTTGCAGGGGGAAAGTATTGGTTTACGAAAGCTTGGGCTAAGGCGTCCCATGTCTTGAATGTGTTCGGCTCGTGTCCTTGAAGCCAATCTTTCGCTCCATCGGTTAAAGAAAATGGAAATAGCTTCATGTAAACTATTTCTCTAGGTACTCCTGCAAATTTATACGTACGGCATAATTCAGTAAAATTATTAAGATGAACGTGAGGGTTACCGTATCCGTCGAATGATTCACTCTTGATCATTTGGATGAGTCCTCCTCGAAGTTCAAAGTCATATCCTTCTTCATGTGGAATGTGAATTGGAGAATCATAACTTCCAATGGTTGGAGTTATGTAGTACTCGGCTGGTTGCTCGACCTCTGCCCCTGCTCGAGCTGCTCCTTGCGGTCGAGTAAGATTTTCCATATCTGGTCGAGTAAGATTTCTGATCGGTCGAGTAAGCTGCTTTGATCTCGGTTTCTTCGGTATTGTCAAAGGAAAATTCCACGAATTTGAGGTTAAAGGTCTAGAAGATCTCGAAGAGCTAGAACTTGAATTTGTGACGTCCACTTGCACCTTTTTCTTCGCTTTAGAGTTTGATTGCATTCACCTACAAAAAGATGAATTTTAGTAATAGCTAGAAAAGATAAGCAAATGAAAGTTTTATTATTACTACTACTATTTTTTTGTATTTTTATATTTATTATATTTACGATTTCGAGTAACTCGAAATCTAGAACTAAAAATTAAACTAGTTAAAGATTTTTAAAAACTAAACACCGTTCCCCGGCAACGGCGCCATTTTGACGTGTGCAATTTAGATGATAATATTCCAAACACGCAACTCAAAAGAATTTATAGAACTAGGGGTGACCTAGTGTCGAACCCAAGGGAACAGTGGAATCAAGTTATATTTCAAACTCGATTACTAGCTTTTTAATTCTTTAGTTTCAATTACTAGCTTTAACTTTAGTTCTTAAGCGTCTTGTTTATTCAGAAGGCAGTGTTCAAAAGCAGTGATTAAAAGGCAATATTAAAAGGCAAGTTTCAAGAAAAGGTGTTTCAATTATCAAACTATGAAAGATTTCGTTATCAAATATTAAAAACTATGACAAGGATGAGAATCCTCACTAATACTTATGTTTCACTCAAACAAGATATATAAATCCTCACTCCGTGTTAGATTTATATTATAGTTATGAATTTCCTTCTTGATGACAATTTAATCTAGAATGCATAGTTATATGATAATATAAATCCTCACTCCGAATGTTGGATTTATATTATAGAATTTAGACTGAGTAGCATTAGCATACGAATCCTCACCCGAATGTTGGATTCACCTAAACATCTACTCAACTAGGTTTCCTCACTCCGAATGTTGGAATTTCACTAGTCTTGTCTAAATACGCTTATTAATACATTCATGCACCAAATATACTCGCTGCTCCGCTTTGCTAATATACTCGATCTAATGGTTGTATTGATTCTAAAATATTCTAAGTTCACCTCCCGGTCCTTCCCTAGATATACTACTCCGACCTACACTTCTAGATGTTTTGTCAGGACACCTATTTTATGAAGATTAAGCTCGGGTATGATTCAACACACGCAATTATCATACAAGAATTGATTCATATAAATTAAATAATCATGTTCTAGTTATTCATAAGCACTAGAGATTCATCAAATCCTCATCATAAAGAGAACTACTCACTCATCTCGAGTGATAATGCAAACATGATTCAAACAATTAAAAGTAAAACGATTGTAAATAAAACAAGAGTAAAGTTTAGAAATTCTCAGTGATTGATGATCCACGGTCGAGCTCCAAAGCTGCTGCTATTCTCCTCGGTATCTCGAGTACAAAATCTGGTTGTATAATCTTCAATAATTCAATCGGTATCTTGAGCTCTCTCGGCTCCTTCTTCTTCACTTGGTTTACTCGACTATGATCAATCACTTTATTATTTCAGCCCCCGTAGGTAGCTCGGGCAGCAGCAGCCAACTTTGCTTTGAAGCTCTTGTGATGCTTATATAGTGTAGTTCATTAGGGCTCGAGTGACTTCAAAGGTCTTGCTTTAACTCCCTTCATAATTGGCCGAGTAAATGTAGAGTTCTTCCTTATCTTCTCATTTAATCCTCGAGTGGAATGAAAGGTTTGGCTTATCTTCATGTATTAAATCTTGTATTGAATGGCTCGAGTTAATGAGATAATCCATACGAAGGGTCTTGGTCACGTGACAACTTGCTCGAGCAGTGTTTACTCGGTCGAGTAACTTAGGTCTTCGGCTGTTTTTGCTCGAGTAAGGTTCTTTAGTGCACTCGGTCTAAGAATTGCAGAAATGCTTCCAATTACGTCTGATTTAGGCCGAATTCACGTGCTTTTCCTCATATTTCCATTTATGCTCCTTCGTAAAATGTAAACCGTGCTTTTGACCTGAAACATCAATCAAAGTATCAAAAGTAATATATTTTACGTTCAAATCATAGGAAATAAACATGAAAGTAGGGGCTTAAAATAGACATTTCTAACACTGATCAGCACTATGTTTCAAATACTTATAGCGTGGGTATTCAATTTTACTCTGAACGAGTACATGAACGATTTCTTCTGGAATTTGAACTAGAAATTTCGCCATCTCCACATTACTCTTACTTCCACAAAATCCGATGATTCTGATGAATTTAAGGCACTTATGATGATATTGAACTGAAGGCTCTATGAAATTCTCCATATCATTAATACAAGGTGGTACCTGCATGCATGCATGCATGATGTTTTAATGTCATTTATAATCTCAAATTATAAAAAAACATCTAATGGGTATTAAGAAAAACATACCATCTCAAGTCTTGTCAAAACTGGACACGCTTCTAAAATTTGTATTATGGTTTGACGATCGATGCCACCAGAGGGATGGCTGTATAGTGTTAACCATGTGAGTCGAATGAAGGAATTCAGTTGTCCATGTTGAAGAGATTCCTGTAAAGATTCAACACACATAAAAATCGAACATATTGATTAAAGCATGTATTGCAGGAATTTAATTAATTACCTTCAATTCGAGTTCGTCATCTCTTAAAATAAATAAACTTCTCACCATATCTCCACGTAAATTTCGAAAAATATAATTAGCTCCATTAACATCGAAAAAGCTGAATTCGAGTGTTGTCAGTTTAGGAGAGCTGATCTGAGTAAGATCAATAAGGAAACCTCGATAACTGAACTCTGTCAAAGCTTTGGCACCGACCAGATCAATTTCTTTTATGTCAGTGCAATCTTAAATCAAAAGGGTCACAAGGGAATTATTTGTAAATATTAGTTTTTCCGGTACTATACAATCAACCAAGAACAATTTTCGAAGATTCGGAAAACATAAAACAATCTTGTTCATGTCATCCTCTGTGAGAACAACTTCATATAAATCTAGAATCTGTAAAGAAATCCACTCGAAGGTTTGATAACACCCAAAGACGCAAGTCTGAAGATATAAGGTGTGTAATGCAGTGTGTAAATTATGTAGCTTTTGCCATGGGAAGATATAGGTATGATCGCCTTGCGCGGATTCTTTAAAGTTACGTACCAAAAGCGAACTGAAACCACACTGAACTGCTATATTTATCCAATCATCAATATCCATAAAATCTTGTTGCGTTTTACGAAACAAAATTTCAAATATCTGTAAGGGTACATGCACTGGTAACTCGGTTCGCAATATAAAAAAGTGATCCAGAATTTGACTCATCTTTGTAAGATCATAGTTTGTATTTTCGAGACATCCGTTGCACATATCAATTTTGATACTATCAAGCCATGCAGGAAGATGCAACCAACGTTTACATGCTACGCTCAAATTCATAGCATCCATCAAATTCAATTTAGACATAATGATCAATATAACATCTTGAGGCAAATCATCCAAATTTGTTTCCTGTAAATATATAATAAATAAGTATCACAAAAAATATAAAGAGAAAATAATTAAGACAAAAATAATGGGACGAAGAGAGTATCAATTAATTACCTGAAGATGGCTGGAAACCTCTGTTCGTCTTCTTCCTAAGTAACTAAGTCGTTTCAGAGATGCCATTGTTTTCATTATCGGGATTGTTTGAATAATTTTCGCATAAAATAAAACTTTATATAAGAGATGACTGGATAGAGTAAACCTACTCCAATTTGGTTTACTTGTGTAAGTTGATTTGGGCCGAAAATATGATAAACGGCCCAATACTCAATTTAAAGTTTTTGGACTTAATTGGTACCCATTCGCCGGTTCGGTCTTGATTAGTCAGACTTGGTCCAATCTGACCGGTTTAAAACTACTCATAGAATTCATCTTGCCATTTAAAATAACCAAAAGGTTAAAGCTGAGGTTATTAGGCCATCTTTAATGGTAGATAAAATTTAAGATTTAAGATGCAATCTATCTGAATGGATTTTATAAATTAGATCAGATTGTGAGAAACGTGTTGTTTATCGTTCAATCTTAAACGTGATATATAGTGACGTGTAAATGGACTTATGGACATGAGCCTGAGAATGTTTTCATTAAATCTTTCTCAACAGGTGCCCGCTTTTAGAAAAAGTATATTTAGATTACTTTTCTATGATCACAAATTTAGATGTGGAGTCCAAGAAATTGCGCGCATCATCAAGTAAACTACAGATAATCAGCTCGAGAACAAAACCGTAGGTTGTTTTTCAAAATGAACCAGACTGGCTTTTGTATCAAGTTACTAAGGTTTTATCAAGCAGATTTCCTAGGTATCTTTTACTTTTATGTTACAAACTTGATTTCAGTGTGAATTGATGTTTTTCAGATGTAGAAAATCCTAATCGCAGGAGTGTTTACATTAATGTTCTCAAAAAGCACTGCTTGGTGTGGTTTTATTAAACCAAGTAAATAGAGGATAAAACAAGAGACTCTGCATTTATACTTTAGAACAGGACTCTATGTATATTCCAGTTGCTTTCAAGTTACATATTTGATTTACTGAAAACTCAAAATTTACAAACCTCAAATGCCTAACAAGGCATTGGGCGCTACAGGCTGCACCTGTGTCACTAATTGACTCAAGATTTGGGCCCTGAACGACTACTAACCTGTCGGTATATGTATAAGCGTGCTTGTATAGATATGTATTTACTCGGAAAGGGAAGGATGGATGGTGAAATCTATTAGCCAGTGTTCCTCATGCCAGCTGCAATGCCATTGATGGTAATCAGCAATGTGTCTCTGAGTTTAGCATTGTCATCATCGCGTCCAAGCCTCTTCAGTACTTCCACTTGGAGCATATTAATGGGATTCAGTCAATAAGGTAGTCTTCTATCAATTAGTCTTCTTAAAATCCGATGTTTTCTGACAGTTTACCGTGGCCACTTACATGCAACACAAATTTTTCCGTCGAGAGCAACTCATTCCTTAGCTCTGCTTAAAGCTTTTACTGCCCTATAGTTCATGCGAGGAAAAAATGTACGTGTGAAGTTGACATATGTGGATTTAAGTTGTATGCTAGGCGTGTTGAGTCTGTTAGAACATTTCAGGTTAAATTATTTCAGCAGAATCATGAGTCTGGACGACAACATAAAAATCAGAAAGTCACTTCTCTTTGGCTTGTAGATAAGTACCTTGAAGAATACAGAGCGGATCCCAATTGGAAACTCAATACATTTAGTTCAGCGATACAAAGAAATCATAAAATTGATATAACTTACATCCAAGCTCGGCATGCGCGTTTTACGAAAAACATGCAGACGCAGGGAGCAGGGCCGGCCCGGAGGGGAGGGCAAGAGGGGCGGCCGCCCAGGGCCTCCCTCTCCCAAGGGCCTATAATATTTACCAAATTTATGAGTATTTGGTCAAATTTGTCATATGGTGTAGTGGTTAGAAACTCAGCAGAGGGCTTTCAAGTCCAAAGTTCGAATCTTTCTTTATTGTGATTTTTTACATTAAATTGATTTTTTGAGGGCCCAAATTTTTTTCCTGCCCAGGGCCCATAAAATCTCAGGAACGGGCCTGGCAGGGAGACAGTAAAGATGAGTATGCAATGGTATGAGATTATGCGGCAACGATCAGAAATTGGAATCCAAGAAGTTCTGCATTTGTGAAGGTCTATAATGATTATTCAGAGAAACCAATTTTTTTAGAGACTATACGTATGTTTAAATGTTTGCAATGAAGAGTTTTTAAGAGGATGTAGACCTGTTATATGACTTGATGAATGTCATTTGAGGGTCGGGGTGACGGGGTGCTTTCAGTGGACATATATTAGTTGCAATAGGACAAGATGGGAATAACTGTATTTATCCAATTGCGCTTGCAGTTGTAGAAGCTGAAAGGAAAGATTCATGGTATTGGTTTCTAGACTCGCTACTGAGAGATGTCGGCGATTGTAGATCTGCTTTTATGTCGGACAGACAAAAGGTAAATTTGCATCTATTTTTTTACTACGTACGACTAATTGTCCTTTATCTGTTCTTATTTGATTGTAATGACTTGTTTTGCAGGGGTTGATATAAGCATTAAATCAACACAATGTTGGAAATAAAAATATTAGAGTGTGTGTACGACACTTATACAACAATTTTGAAAGCAATAGCCTGGTCAGTCTTTTAAGGATGTCATACGGGCAGCAACTCGCTCTTACACACAAACTGAGTTTGAGAGACATATGGAGGACATCAAGTGAGCTGATGAGGGAGCTTATAGTTATTTAATGAGCCAAGATCCTCGCACATGGTCCATACATAGTTTTTCTAAGTCAACAAAAAAACATGCTGCTTAATAATATTTGTGGGAGTTTCAACTCATACATACTACCTGCTAGGGACAAATTCATTCTATCTATGGCAGAATGGATTAGGCATCAGTTAATGCGAGTTTTGTGGTAAAGTGTGAGGGAATGAAGAATTATGTGCATAAGTTCACTCCAAATGCACGGAAACTTGTTGAAGCGTCGAAAATAAAGGGAATGATGCGTTGTCAGGCTTTGTGGGGTGAGGAAAAAACATACGAATCAAACCACTTCAGTCGTACGTATGTGATGGAAAAGGAAGGGGCAGAAACATTCCCAATTGAGCCAAGTAAATAATGTCCACTTAGCTTCATAAAGACAATAAACACCATCAGCATATATATCCATAGGGACAACTTCAAAACAAGAAACTGAAGAGCTGCCACGCTCCTCCCCCTTTGTTGGAGGAGCTTTGATTATCATCCAACTTTGTTGCTTGTTTTACAGTTACAATTTTCAATCAAACATTTTCTTATACTAGACATATTTTCCATATGTATTTTGCATATAATTGCACAAATTTCCATAAAAAATCAATTCATGAAATAATTTAAGTTCATAAATTTGTTTTTTGATTTCTTAATATCAACAACGGCCCGCTAAGCCCAATAACCATCCTTTATAAAAAAACCCATTATGACTACGATTAGGTTTGCTCGACCCGATCCGTCTTCGACTCTTCTTCCACACGAATTTGTCCGGAGCCGATCTCAGGCGACGATATCCTACGGTCATCGAATCGTATCCACAGCTTCATCGATTTGAGTTTTTCTTAATAATCTATCAGGAAGATGGTACGTTTTCGGTTTGCGTTGTGTGTTTTCGTGTATCGTTGTTGGTTGTTTTTGTATACAATTTAGGGTTTGGATTGGGTGCCCTCGAGAATTTAGGTATTTTTTCGTATGCTTTTGTTGATATTTATGAGTAACATGTTTCAATTGGATAAGTTAGGCAGTGTTCTAGTCGATTAGGGCTTTGCTGACTTTTTTAGGGTTTTTTATGTATGCAGGTGTTCCAATTATGCTGATCTGGAATTTTATGTGGGTAATATTTTTGATCTGAATCGATGATTTTGAGATGGATTAGGGCTTGTAGTCTATACTCTGATTGACTAGTATGGATGAAGATGATATTTGTATTTTATTTTGAGTTAGCTGTCATTCAGGTACTAACTTTATGACTTTACTACCTGCAGTCTACACTTGCAGCTGCTAGTGCGGATAACTTTTACTACCCACCAGAATGTACTCCCAATCAGGTGCAATTGAGCTGCTTGATCTTCTGAACTTGAGCATGAGTTCTTATATGGTGCATAGTTTATCGTTTACATGGTGACTCATTTTCTTTCTGTTTTTAGGGTTCGCTGAACACATTGAATGGTCAATACGCTTGAGGGAGAGGGCAAGAAAAATAGACCAGGGCATCCTGATTATACGGTTTGAGATGCTATATCACATCAACTCTATGATTACGAAGGGTGTAAGGTTCAATGCAGAGAGAAGCAAGTTGGGAATTATTACTCTACAAAGGTAATATAATAGTGATCATATCGAAATGAGATGTTTTGCTGACCATCATATATTATTTTTGTCAAAACCTGAATGGTCCTAACCTGTTCTTTCTATTATCAGATATGGAGCTTTTCTATGAAGGTGCCATGCTGCAAACAGGAGATCTTTCTTTAGACTGATTGCTTATCAAACACTTGAATGATATGCCTTGTTTATTGGATGTTTGTGAACGGCATCGACATTTGTGAGTACTCCCTCTTAGAAAACTCTCACGAGACTATAACTCGTCCACTAGGGCAACCTAGGGATTTAAAAGCTTGATGCATATGCTAAATGCATCCGTGATGCCTACGAAAGTGAGTTAGGAGTAGTTTTAACTTGTATTTCATTTCCTATAATTTTAATTTAGGATGCTTGATGATTGGCAATTGATCTTCACACTTTTATGAATTGCTTGCTCATTGATATTTCCATATATTTTTAGCATTCATTACTTGCTTTATATGTACTTAGTTGTTAGGGACGAACAAGGATTAAGTTTGGGGTGTTTGATAAGTGTGCAAATACGCAAGTATTTGTACATTTCTTGCGCTTAATTCATGTTTGTTCTCGATTATTTTGTGATGAATTTGATACTCTTCGTGCTTATTTCAGGTTTTATTCAAGATTTGTAAAGACGGAGATTTCAAGCATAAAATGGAGTAAAAAGGGAGCAAATGCCAAAACCATTCAGGGGAGTCTGCTCGACCAAGCAAAAGAAAGAGAGGACCGAGCAAAACTTTCAGGTTCCCTGGCAAATCAGTTTGACCACCCAAAGGATTGCTAGTCCGAACAAAAGTCCCAAGCTAATGTTGCTAGGCCGACTAGAGGCAGGGGTTTGTCACACAAAAGACCAGAAGTGTTTTGCTCAGCCGTGGAAGATCCTACTCGGCCGGATAGAGCGATAAACTTGATACATTAAAACTCATAAGGTTTTTGCTCGGCCATGGTAAAATCCTGCTCGGCCGAGCAGTTTACGTGGAATACTACCCTGCCGAGGAAACTCAGCTCGAGCGAGGTCATTTCAAGCCAGAATGTTGCTCCAATTACACTAGTTTGCTTTGAATTCCTTGAATTTTAATTACTTACTTTGTGTTATATACTTTACCATGTCTAGTAGTGAGTAGTGGTTGATTGAGGATCCTATGGATCCCTAGGATATGTGCATGTAAATTGATGATGAATTTGATGATATGCAATTGAATTTGTGTTGAAATTATATGTTTTGGTTTTTTAACCAATTAATGATAGTTAAATGTTTGTTAAAATGATTAAGTGTGAATAACATAACTAATTAATATGATATGCAATGAAAATTGATGTTGAATTGATCAGCACGCCTATGCATAGAATTCTATACTAATACTTGCATGAGAATGAAGAACTGGTTAAGAAAAACTAGGTTCCATAATTTAAGTAGTGATCATTTCTCCAATAGATTGAGAAATTGAGGAGGAATTTTCCAGCTTTAGGTGGATCAATAGATTGAGAAATTGAGATCCTCCACATTAATGTACCACTTGATCCTAGGAATGGAATGAGAATTGAACCTAGGATTATAGTACATATATACCTAGTTTAATAAGGTTCACACAATGAAAATTGCATGTTATCCCATCATCTCTTTATTTGTTTGATCCTAGGGTGATATAGATCCTTGATCTTTTATTAGATTGCATTTAATCTCATCTTAGATATAATTTCCATCTTAAACCGCCCCAAATCCTTTGTTTAAGTAAGACTTAGATTCTAAACTAGTTTAAAATCCGATATCATCCTTTGGGTTTGACCCTAGGTCTCTCCTAGGTTTATAAATTTGTTTGTGCGTGATTTGGTTAGTACTTCATTTGAATACGTAACTAAACTACACGTCATGCAGGTTATTATGTACTGTGTAATTTGAAATTGACTCGGCTAAATTACAAGATTTACCTATTGCGGTACGGTCCACGTGGTTTATGGTGTTCCCGACCACATGATATGATTAATTGCACGGTTAGATCCGAAGCAGATTGCACGGAAAGTACTAGTGTTACACACATTGATTGCACCTCAGTCTATGAGTCCTTGTTCAGTGCATTTCCATTTTCATTCAATAATATTGCATTCATCCCAATCTAACGGTTTTAAATCATCTTTGAAGGGAGTCTGCCTTGCGATTCACGTATCTTATAGCCCACTCTAGTTATCTATGACAAAGTCATCTTGATATCATTGATGTCACAATTATGTCGCTTCAACATCTCAAGCATCTTAGATGTTATGACCTCTCCAATATTCAGGTTTTGGTATCCTCCAATGGCGTCGAGGTCTTCCTCTGCTTGTGGTTCTGGGCATGTGCTAGTGACATGGTTAAATGATGAACATATGCCGCATACTGTTTACGGTTTCACTTGTGCCTTTATCAGCTGTAGTAACAAGCTACATATCAGAAGACGTGTCGGTGTTAGCAATATGTCTAGAATTTGAGTTAGATATCTGATACTTCGCGTACTCAGCACAATCGTAGATTAAGTCCTAGACTTGTTTAGAAAACATGTTCATCATTAAGCCTTCAGCTGCACACCATAACAATCGTCTTTCAATAGGAATCAATCTATTGTCATTATTCTCGAGAAATCAACGATTAATAAAAGATAAGAATTTACACAGAATTGGAATCGCTAACAGCCTACATTCTGTCGAGAGCTACTGCGAGTTGTCTGGTGGGTCAGCCTTTTATCTTTTCAATGTACTTTTTCCTGTTCTCGTGAACTTGTCAGCATATCCATATTTTGTTATGTTTATGTGTAGTGGCTCTGTCTTGATGTCTTTTCCGTTGCCTGTTTCTAATCTGTTAATATATGCAAAACGTGAAGTATTCATACACTACTACAAAAAAGCTTAGGGTTTTTTAGCGAAAACCACCCGTCCAATACCAGTTTTTTTAACAAAACCACCCTCCCAAATTTTTTTTTGACTTAACCACCCACTAATTTAAATTTTTTTAAATTTGACACCCAAATACTGTTCCGACGACCTATTCCGGTAAAATTCCCATTGACTTTGTTGACTCACAATTTTTTTGCCGAAAACCACCCCTTCAATACCTAAATTTTGACAAAACCACCCTCTCAAAAAATTTTTGAGTTAACCACCCACTAATTTGAAAACTATTAAATTTGACATCCAAATCAACCTAATTAATCTTAACATAATCCTGTGAAATTTTTGCAATTTTCGCTAATGGATATTTAATTTTACACATAAATAAGTTTTAAAATCTAATTAACTATATATTTTCATTTATATTATACTTTATTTTTATAATTACATTTTTATGTTCAACTTAATATTTTAAAATAATTATTATTTTTATATCATTGTTAAAATTGTAGGGAATGTGGCCAAATTTTTATTTTTATAATTATAAATTCAAAATTTGATTAACATTATATTTCAATTTTAATATTTTTATTTTTATATTAACAGTTTTTATGTTTAGTTTAGTTAATTTTTATATACTAATATTTTTATTACTATTACTCTTACAATTTTTGGGTCTTTTTTGATATTGTGTTAATTATTTAATTTCAAGCTTATTAATTAGTGAGATTAATTTTAAGCTTACTCTTATAACTTTTGGATCCTTTTTACTACAAAAATAGCAAAAATTTCACAGGGTTATGTTAAGATTAATTAAGTTGATTTGGGTGTCAAATTTAATAGTTTTCAA
Source organism: Sedum album (assembly GCA_006409495.1). Lineage (NCBI taxonomy): Eukaryota > Viridiplantae > Streptophyta > Magnoliopsida > Saxifragales > Crassulaceae > Sedum > Sedum album. The sequence continues at coordinate 22,650 of QZGG01002062.1, read as the reverse complement.
ATTAGTGGGTGGTTAACTCAAAATTTTTTGAGAGGGTGGTTTTGTCAACAATTAGGTATTGAAGGGGTGGTTTTCGGCAAAAAAATTGTGAGTCAACAAAGTCAATGGGAGTTTTACCGGAATAAGTCGTCGGAACAGTGTTTGGGTGTCAAATTTAAAAGATTTTAAATTAGTGGGTGGTTAAGTCAAAAAAAAAATTGGGAGGGTGGTTTTGTTAAAAAATGGGTATTGGACGGGTGATTTTCGCTAAAAAACCCAAAAGCTTATTAACAATGCTTTTTGACCCTTTAACACTGCTTTTTGAAGCGTTGTTATGTTGAATGTTGTGTATGTCCTATACATATAAAAACGTTTTTATTCAAAAAGTGTTGTATGTATACATGCTTCTTACATGGCTTTTTCCTAAATAAGTGTTGTCATAAATAACACTATATGGCAGCGCTTTTCCAATTAAGTGCTGTCATAAACGCTTAATTATTTCAGCGCTTATTTAAGAGTGGTATTATTTGTGAAATTATTTAACAACACTTTGTTGAATAGGCGTTGTTATAACTTTCATATATAATTGGATTGATTATAGGCATTGTATTGTTTTGATGATTTACTTGCGCATTTATAAGAAAACACTATTATATAGTGAAATACTTAACAATGTATATTATTATTTGAGCCATGTGGTATGGTATTCATTTCACATCGCCTTTTTCGGCGCTGAGAGTATTAATTACTTTTAAAAATAAGAACTCAAAAATTGAACAAATATTAGTCTCTTACCACTAGTACAAATTATGTATTCAACAGCGCTTGTAATTAGGCGCTGTAAAAAAAATTAGATATTTAACAGCGTTTTTTACCAAAACGCTGTAATAATACAATTTAGCACAGCGTTTTAATAAAAAACGCTGTAAAAAATAAATAACAGCGCTTTTATTTTTAAGCGTTGTCCTAAATAATACCCTTTACAACGCTTATTAATATAAGCGCTGTCTTAAATTTTGCCTTTCACAGTGAAATATATACAACAGCGCTTTTTATGTAAACGCTGTCGTAAATAAATTTCTAACAGCGTTCTTTTTGATAAGCGCTGTTACATAAGTATTTACCACAGCGCCTAAAATAATAAGCGCTGTAATAACATCGTTTTAACCCTAAGTAATTTTGCGACTTTAAAGATTTACTCACTCTCAGATCCCGCTTTTCCGAATTACCGGCCGTCGTTCTCTTCCGTCCAGCTTTCATCTGCAATTTCCGACTACTCTCAGTGTCAAAGCTTTTATTCACGCTCAGGTCTGCTATTCCGACTTAGCTCCGTAACAAAATCCGACGCAAGCTCAGATACGGTACCACTTACTCTTAAACCCTAATTTTTGGTTTGTGTAATTTGTTTGCTGTTGAATTAATCTACTTGTGTATTGTGGTTTTGTGTTTGATCATGAATAATTTTGTTAAATATGTAGAAATGGAGAATTTGCAAATCACAAATGATAACATTGATAACGCGGGAGAGTGTTCCGCGCCATCTAAGAGAGGCAAGAGGGGGCCTACATATTTGACCAATTTTTAAGGAGAGGAGTACTCTAATACTCAGTCCACTATTGAGTTTACCGATAAAGGAGTTCCAACGGGTCCAATAAATCAATATGGAGAAGTGCGCTATGTTTGGCAGCAAGAACACGTGTTCCAATTACTTATCAAAATTGGAGGCACGTGCCTGCAGAGTTGAAGAACCTGTTTGGAGCGATATGAAGGTAATAAAAAATGTTTTTTATTCTTTTATGTTCATTTTTAAAGTATTAATTTATATTTTATATGCAATATGTTTGAAATGATTTTTTTTACTTGTTTTTACAGGCAAAATTTAATGTGTCGGATGATCACAAGTCTCAAGAGCTGAGACAAGCTGGAATCTCTTGGAGAAATTTCAAGACAACTCTTACCAAAGATTACATCAAGGGTAGGAAGAACGAAGAGGATCCCACTTATTTATCAATTCATTACTCCGGATCAGTGGGCGGAGTTTGTGGCTGGGAGGAGAAGCGAAGAATTTGAGGAGGGGTTGAGAGCTGCTGAAAGAGCGCGCCTCAACAAGTATCATCATGCTACTTCTCGAGGTGGATATATGCTGAAGAACTCCTGATAAAGCTGATGCACTTCAGGCTACCGGATTATGCGATGACTCTGATGTAGCAAGCATTACAGTCGAGAGGCACGAAGTGTGGAGAGAGCCCATCAAACAAAAACGGGTGGTTATGTGAACGAGACTGTAGAAACTATTGCTGCAAAAATTGTAAGTCTTCTTTAGTCTATTTAATTACATGGTTGATATTTTAGAAGGATATTTATTGTAATAAATTATTTATTTATCTTTCTGTAGGGTGAGGCAGAGGAGGAGGAATCTGCTGGACATTTCGTTTCACAAGGGCGGAATGATATTCTTACTCAGGCGATTGGAAAACCTGAGTATCCAGGACGTACTCGAGGGGTCGGGATGGCGGTGGGCTGGAAAAAAGTATTTCCCAAAGGTTCGACTTCTACGAAAGGTAGCACAAATGTCGTGCAACAACCTAGGGGAGTCGACATTAGCTCATCTCAGCCGCAGATCCCATCGCCTGAAGATGATATTTTCTCCACAATCCCTGAGGTATATTAAATTTATTAAATTAGATAAAATACAAAATTTTGGTAACTGATTATACTTTTATTTACTTGATGTAGACGGGTTTAAAATGTGCTTTCTTCATTGATGATGGCTCTCGAACCATGGTTGCATATGGTCTTGTGTTGCCTGGGAGAATCGTGCAGTATAGCTGATTGATGATCATGAAGTGAAGGCAACATTGCATTATGCAATCGACCCTAATCAGCCGATCCCGCATCCTTGGCGCAGTTTAACACTGTAAGGGATGCGGTGAATGCAGCTGTACCATGGCCTAAGTCATTGTTGAAGTTAACAGAAAGGTACATCAATATATTTACTTCATTTATCTTTAATAATATAAATATACCTTTAATTTACAATCGTCATACTTTGTTTTCAGGCATACAATGATTACAAATATGGATTTATCCAATCAAGTATTAATGAACCTGAGTTTGCACACTTGGGAACACATTGTCAGATGCTTTATCATCGTGCAAATCAGCTAGAAGTCGCAATATCTATCTTTATACCAAGTGAAGTCTATGGTGATGATGTATGGGCTCACTTGTATAAGGAAGATATTGTTGAGTTTTACAGTTGGAAAAGATTGGAGATACGGCGCTTGAGTTGTATATGAGGTATTACTTTCATTCATCATGCAATATTATCTGAAATCAATTGAATTTCAGTATTATTTCTAATTTAAATCGTTTCAGTTATCTTTACCATGATTATGGACGCTTCGGATTCAAATTTGGGTTTATTAGACCGTCGTCCACGACAAGCATTCGAGACATGAACTCAAGAGTTTCTATTTTGACGTCTCGGTTGACAATGCCTGATAGCTCATCCTTCTTTTGCTATTTTCTACCATATTGTGATCCACAAGAGTAAGTATTCAACTAAATTTTGTATTTAATAGTTTTTAGCTACTTTTATGATTTAACTTAACTTGTTTTAAATCATGTTCTTGAAGGAGTCACTGGATGTTGTGTGTGCTTTTTCCAGACAAAATTTGGTATATTGGCTAGATCAATGGCTGGCATGGTTCGATCAGATGTTCGGCGATTAATTGAAAAGTAAGTAAAATATTAAATTATTTTTTATTTTAATGTTTATACTTCAAAATGTCAGTAAACATTTTTTGTGTTTTGAAATTTAGGAGTTTTACCAACATTCAAAATATGAATGGATCCTCTTCACAATCTAGATCGACACATGGATAACAGTCGAGGTAATTAATTTAATTTCTAGCATATTTTTACATTTACAATTGGGATAAAATATACTAACACATGTGTTTTTATGTTTGTAGTGTCCACGACAACCAGAGAGACGAACTTATGTGGTTATTATTGCATACGATACGTTCGAGATATCATTAAGTACGTCCAAGAAAATAATGGACAGCTTCATGATAATTTTGGTGATGTAAGTTTCATTTTTTCGTAGTCTTTTTAAAATATATACAATTTACATTTATATAAAAACGAGTTTTGATGTGGAAATAGGTGTTTCCAAATGGACGGGAAAGTTACCCGTCTTTCGTTATGAATGAAGTAAGGGACGAATTCTCTTATTACATTCTTGATTGTCCCGCTCAAGAATATCAATGGAATTGATGAGGTAATTTATATAATTATTCAATATATTGATTCAATGAATAATATACGTGTTGTGACAAGTTTTCTAACTCGTGTAATTTTTTTTGTAGGTTTAACATGAAAAAGAAGCTAGGGATGAATTGTATTTTGTGGCTTTTATCATGTTATTAGTTTTGTTTATCATGTAAATTGTGGAAAATATCGCAATTCGTGGGATATTGCCTGAGAACGTGAGATCTGCTATTACAAGATTGTGTGTTGTTTTCAGCTCTTTGTGTTCTAAGACTGTTGACCCGCTTGACTTAGACGAACTCCAAAATCAAATTGTTGTTACTATCTGTCAGCTTGAGATGTATTTTCCTCCCTCATTTTTTGACATTATGGTTCATTTGACTATTCATTTAGTACGGGAGATAAAATTTCTTGGACCGGTCCATATGAGATGGATGTATCCTTTCGAAAGGTACATGAAAACCTTAAAAGGTTATGTGAGAAATAGACATCGACCTGAAGGTTCTATGGTTGAAGGATACATTGCCGAGGAAGCAATTGAGTTTTGCTCACATTATTTGGGCAATATTGAGTCTATTGGGATTCCAAAGCCGCGACACTTTGATCGTCTTCAGGGGAAAGGAACAATTGGATTTCAAGTTAAAGTTGTTCCTCGATCAGAGTTGCATGACGCCCATTTCTACGTGTTGCGGCAGGTTGATGAGATCGAGCCCTTTGTAGAACGTCATTTGCAATTGATAAGGTCATCTAATCAGGGAAAATCTGAAAAGTTGATCCAAAAAAAGCATTCAGAAGAGTTTGCTTCTTGGTTGAAAGACGACGTTTTAAGTTCAAATGTCTGATTTTGTGAAGTCTCTTGGTGTTGGGCCTAGTTGCGCCGTTCATTCTTATAGAGGGTATGATTTAAATGGTTATTCTTTTTACACGAAAGATCAGGATGAAAGAAGTTCAGTTCAGAATAGTGGCGTGACAATTGTTGCTGATACAATTCATGTGTCTAGTGCCAAAGATAAGAACCCTGTAAATGCCGGTGTGAATTATTATGGTGTTATTGAAGACATATGGGAAATAGACTACGTAGAAGTTCGGATACCTGTTTTCAAGTGCATATGGGTGCATAGTTCGAATGTTCGTATTGATGAATTCGGCATGACATTTGTTGACTTTCGTAGAGAAGGATACAAAGACGAGCCTTTCATCATGGCTGAGCAAGCTAAACAAGTATTTTACGTCAAGGATCCCACAAATGAACATAAATATATTGTCGTTCATGGAAAACAACATATTTTCTTCGAAGATGGTATGGATACAAATGATTACTCTGAAGATAGTGCAGCGGTTTGTAGCACCATTCCAAACAATTTCGAAGACGTTGGTGAATTTCAACAGAGAAGGGATGATCACAATGAAGGCATATGGATTGAAAAACAATGTAAGAATTCCGAATATTTTTCAAAACATTAATATATTTGTGAAGTTGTGTTTAGATTTATATTATTTAATTTACTTATTTTGCTTGGTGTTTTTATACAGGATTTTAGTGATGAGCACGCTATATAAAGGATATGTAATCAAACTTTTTTTATGATTTGGAATTAAGCAGGTAATTAATGTGTTGAAAATTCTTACTTTATAAAATTTAAATTATTTTATTTTTTTATCGTGTATATTGTGTCCTTATGTTTAATTTTTTCATGCAGCTGGTATTCGGGCGAGATAATATGGATTGGTGAAGATTCAAAATTATTAGATGATGTTTTAATAGAGCTTGTGTTTATTGTAATTTAAGTAATTATCAATGATGAAAGTGTGTTTATTAATAAAAATACTGCTCTGTTTTACATATTACAGCGCTTTAATAAAGAAGCGCTTTGGTATATATCATGTCAAATAAAATATAAATAGTGAGTTCATCGTTTAACAGCGCTTATATAAACAGCGCTGTTAAAAAATTTACCACAGCGCCTTACGATAAAAGCGCTGTTGTAATTAGGGTTCTAAACCCTGAACCCCGAACCCTAACCCTCAATCCAAACCCTAATTATAACAGCGTTTAAAAACATAAGCGCTGTAATATATATTTAAAATAATAATAAAATAATTTGTTTTAACAGCGTTTAAAAATTAATAAACGCTGTAAATTATATATTACAGCGCTTATTTACATATAAGCGCTGTAAAGATATATTTTCAGTATTTTCAATTTTAAAAATCAGGTAATATATTTTTTAGGTTTTTGTTATCTTAAGAATTTAAAAACTCAATTAGTAACATTCTATTAATTAAAATATCATGAGAACATTAATAAGCATTTGAAATCATTGGCATTTGAATATTTGTACTGTGTCTCTTTACTAAGCAATAAGTTGAACATTGTACATTTTGATCAACTAAACTTTTCACTAATAAAAACACACAAAAATGCAAATGATTTTTTTTTAAGTAAATGAGTTATAAGCTTCATTTATCAAACTTCCAACTAAATTTGTTTCATAATAATCAATGAATTCTGAAGAAAAAACAAAACAAATAAATACTATTTATAACAGCGCTATAACTAAAAGCGCTGTTGTAAAGAAATACCACAGCGCTTATTATTATAAGCGCTGTAATAAATGTCTCAGTAATTCGATTTCCTTAATTAAAAAATATTTATTTATTTTTTACAGCGCTTTTGTATTTGAAGCGCTGTTGAATATGTTAAATTACCTGATTGGTCGAAACAGTTTCGCGCAGATTGTAATCCCAATCGTTGTTTAACCTAATCTAACGGTCCATATTCAATATTAAAAATTCAGAATTTTAAGTCACCCGCACAAATTTCCCGCTATAGTCTTTCTATATATATCCAAATATGCAACAAAATTTACATTGAAATTTTCTTTCAAACATACTATTGTTCTTGTCGGATGTTTTAATTTACAGTCCAAAAAGCTTTGTTTCGCATAAACTTCCCGTTTCAAGTAAGGAATCCCACTCTTATTTCTTACACTTTTGTGTTTTATACTTTTCGTTAAACTTTTTTGTTCTTTGTTTGATATTAACTCTATTCTATTCTTCAATATATTTTTTGTAGATTTGTTGTATGATATATGTCGAGGACGATGAGCCAATTCAAGACGAGCAATGAGGTTTATTCAAGACGAGCAATGAGACAAATTCAGTACAAAGGCCATAGTTTTGTCCATAATATTTATTTGCTAATGCTTGTAAAAAAGAATGTTAAATTGTGTTTCCATTTCATTGTAAAAGTACGATTTAAATAAAAAATAAAGAAAATTATAATCAAAACTGATTCCCTTTAAAGCGGTTATTAATATTATTAACTTTCCAAAACTGTCTTCTCAAATCTCCGTAACTATAATAAATCTTAATGCGCTTAATTAAGATTTTTTTTATAATTCAAATCTTATATTTAACAGCGCTTAATTCATAAAAACGCTGTAAAATTATAACATTTAACAGCGCTCTATATATAGAGCGCTGTAACATGTTTAAATTTTTTACAGCGCTCTTTTATAAAACGCTGTAATATTTTATATTCGAATTATTAAATTTTCAAATTAAAAAATTAATAACTATTTTACAGCGCTTAAATAAAAACGCTGTGTAATAAATTAAATTAAACGCCTCGTTTTTGTTTTACGCTTGGTTGTGAGTGATTATTTAACAGCGCTTTATATTAAACGCTGTAAAATTAATAAAATAACAGCGCTTGTTTTTTTTTAACAGCGCTTCTTGAAGCGCTGTTGAAACGGTGCTGTTGTAAATCACAATTTATTACAGCGCTTTGTTAAAAAAAGCGCTTGTTTTTTTTTACAGAGTTTAACAGCGCTTCAAAGCGCTGTTATAAATGTGATCTGTAGTAGTGTACGGCGTTTAAATATAAGCAATGTTAAATGAACGAACATCAGGCAACGCTTATATAAATACCATCGTAAAATATCCAAATATAATACTGCTTTTTTAAAAGGGTTAATTACTCCGAACCACCCGTAAAATAGGCGTTTGCTTCAAAACCACCCATAAAATAATTTCTTTTCGGAAACTACCCTGCCATTATACCTTTTTTCAGGAATCACCATGCGTTAGTGCATGATATTAAAACGCTTTATTTTTACCATGAACCACCCATAAAACTCTCTTTTTCCCTAATCATAACTCACAAATTAAATCAATAAAAATTATCTAATTTGTACAAAATAAATGGTTTCAAGAGTACGTCAAAAAGGCGAATATTAAAATATGTTAGAGTGTCGAGTATCATTAGGTTATATAATTTTTAAATAAGTGTTTGATTGTATGTTAGAGTTTCGATTTTGTGAAGTTAGTATTTGATTATATATCACGAGGACCTCCAAGGCATGTAATTTAAACAATGCTAAAGTGCCGAGTAATATGAAGTTATTATACTTCTTTAAAGTAGTCTTTGATTGTTTCATTCAAAAATGGTATGTTTTCTATAATAATAGAAGACATTACTTTTGATATTATTATAGAAAACAAACATACCGAGTAATGTCTTCTATTATTATATCAAAAATGGTATGTCAATAGTATGCCGAGTAATAATTTTATAGAGTTTAAATATGCTAAAATAAGATCAAAAGTTAATAAAACTATAATTAATATTATATTATAATATCGTTAGCAACAACAAATTTTAAATGCATGGTTTTATAACCCATTGTTTTTAATTTTATTTTAAATTTGTTGTTGCTAACGATATTATAATATAATATTAATTATAGTTTTATTAACTTTTGACGGAACAGTGATAAGTGGTTGTTTGGGAACGTCAAATGCTATACGGATGATCGAATGTAATATAACAATATAAGGGTGGTGGCGTGGAATATGGCATATTATGCATGTGATCATCTATAATTAACCCTAAATAAATACACTCATTATCATTTTTAGTGTTCTTTTGAACCACCCATAATATTTATTTTTGCCACAAACCACCGACTAAAGCGTGACGGCCGTTGGTTCTCGGGAAAAATGTATAGCGAAAGGGTAGTTTTGGAAAGAAATTATTTTATGGGTGGCTACGGAAAAATGCATATTTTAAGGGTGGTTTGGGGTAATTAACCTTTTTTAAAAGGCGATGTTAATTATAATATTTTTATATTGAGAAACTCAATTTTTAACGAAATTAAGAGTTTTAACAGCGTTGTAAAAGTGCCTATGAAATAAACGAGGTAAATTTTTTGTCTAATATTGATTTGAAACTCAGGGTTATTCCTATTTTACTCGTTTAGAGTTCGTACATATTTTTAATAATAAACAATCAAATAACCCTCATCGTGTTGGATTACAATTCGATTTGTTTACAAATATATCAATTGAAAAATACAATTACTAATTTACAAATGTATATTTTCAAAAAAGTTGAAAAACCTTGTTCGATTTTGTCTAATAGCCGTTCAAGTGGCACCCTACAACAAATTTGAACAAAAAATAGAGTTAGTAATTAAGAAAGAAAATATTAAACGAAAAATATGATGCATGGAGGTTGAGAGCTTCAATTACTTGGACTGCAGTTGAAGCTTGATACGTGGAAAAGAAGAAATTGACTGCGAACAAGGGTTACGCTGGTTGAATATGAATATATATAGAGGGTTTGTAACAGGAAACTAAAATATTCTGAAATTTTTTATGTTGAATTTGTACTGTTGGATTGAATTTATTGACAGTTGAGATTTAAAATTGCGTGTATTCGGCTCGACCAGTCGTGTTGCATATAGTCTACAACTTTTTTAAATATCAGGGCGCTGTAAAATAATTTAATTCATTTTAAAAAATAATTAAAAAAATTGCATTCTAAATAAAACACCTACAATAATGCTTAATTTATAAACGCTGTAATAAATAGTATATTACAGCGCCTTTTTTTATTTAGACGTTGTTATATGGGGTAAGTGATTTTTTGTGTTTTAATATGACGAATAAAGAATTTTTTTAAAGATTGAGGTATGAAGCTGATTAATATTTTTACTTTTAAGTTTTAATATACTTTCATTTTTGTTTGTGTATTGAATGAAAGTATAGTTGATCTTTCATGTGCGACTTTCTTTAAGTAAAGTAGAAAATCTCGTAAAAAAGTTGTAAATGGTAAGATTTTGATGCTGAGGTATTATCGTGGTAGTTAAAAATTGAATGTTGTAAATAACTTGTTTAAATGCTTAATCTAAACTCAAATTCTCAAAATATCACTTAAATTTTTTTTATTTGAATCCTCCAACATTGTTTATTATCAAATAAAATTGAATGTTGTTATGAGTTTCTTTTCTTGTAATTTTTATTATCATTTTACATCGTTTATTATCAAATAAAACCCTGTTAAAAGTGTAGAATTTTAAAAAAATATATTTAAACACTATTATGTGTTCAGGGTTTAGGGTTAATGGTTAATGGTTTAGAGTTAACAACCCTACATATGACAACATTTATACTTTTAAAGCGTTGTTAAATGTATATTACAACGCTTTATTAAATGAACGTTGTAAAATATTTTTCTTTCAAATTTATTTATACACAACAACGCTTTTGTAAAAAAACGTTGTAATATGCTTTATTAAATACTAGCAAGTTATGCTGCAATTATTTTCTTTCAATTTGTGTAACTATTTTAAGTAAATACTTGTAAATTATGTAATGAGAAATTACATAAAAACTCTCGAATGTTACACATCTTTTACGAAAAACCAAGATACATTATCGAATAAACAAAAGTTCGATAAAATTTAATTATACTAAAAATGACTCTTCATGGTGCTCTCGATATAATCTTAGAATACCTGCATACGTAATTGTTGGTGTAAGAAAATGTCCACAATAGAATAATTCAAGTGGTTTAAGATTTAAATACAATTTATTTTCAATGTTACCAAATTAATTCATAAAATAAAATCATTTTAGATTGGTGATGATCCTCGATCGGAATTTCTCCAAATAATCCTGTGGAAAAAATCTTGCAGGTCAATATGATATATATTTAAACACATAATTTCAAAAATAGTCATGTTTTGAATAAATGATAGAATACATACATTGTCTTTATTGAAATTCACCAATGTCTTCGACATGGTCCGGAAGGTGCTAACAAATGTTGCACTCTATTCAGAGTAATCATTTGTATCTAGTTCGTCTTCAAAGAAAATAATATTTGCTTTATTGAATGGGTGAGAACTCCAATAATAATGTTTACGTTAAAAATCTACTTTGTACGTTCACAATATTTATGTGGTGCTTGCATCTGAAATTTTCAACATTCAATTTCAACATAAATATAAAACTTGATCAACATTTAAATAATTCACGTTTAATAAATGTGATCGATCCCCTCATTACCGAGCTTAAAGATTCATCACATATGAATGATCAAGTAAATTCACGCTCTGTGCACACAACAAATCCGATAAAATATAAATTTGAAAGTAACATCGATCAGCTTCGATCCCAAAAACCATTGAAATCACAGTGCTTAACATGATAAGGCTAATTACATATAGGGTTAATTACGAAAAACCACCTTCATAATATGGGGTTTTTCACAGCACCACCCTTAGAATGTGATATAACAGTGAACCACCTCTTTCTCTACTCTGTTATCATTTAACCACCTCTCCGTTAACAGAGGTGGTGAAGTGATAACGGAATTGATTATAGAGGTGGTGAAGTGAAAATTTATTTATTATACGGGTGGTGTATTGTAATAAAAATAATACTATTGTATAAAATTTTTAAAATATTTAACGGAATATTTGACGGAATAGTGTCGAGGTGGTTAAATGATAACGAAATGATAAAAAAAGGTGGTTTACTGTAATATCACATTATGAGGGTGGTTCCGTGAAATACCCTCTATTATGAGGGTGGTTTTTGTAATTATCCCTTACATATAACAACACTTTTACAACAAAATCCCGTGTTAAAAGAATTTTCAAATGCTCATATATAAAATGTTGTTATATATCAATATTTTTATTAAAATTTAATTTTTATTTTTAGCAGCGCTTTTATTATTAAATGCTAATAAAATATTTTCCCACAACACTTTTGTTATGTAGAGCGTTGTTGTAAACTCTACGTGACACCATTGGTTGAATATGTACACCCAGATAGATATCTCAACTGTTTTTTGCATTCAATCTTCATTTGTTAACAAAAATTTTCAAAAATTTGTTTTCCCGCTACGAAACCTCCTATATAAATTCAGTTTCCATCACCACTTGTACACGCATATTCTCCCACTCCAAGGAATCTCTCAACTCTAACTTATTTCAATCAAGTTAATAATTTGTATGTAATACCTAATTTGTTTTGTTTATTTCACAAATGATTTTTACATGTTTGAACAACGACATAAGGGAGCTTACACTGATTGTGCTTTTATGTTAATGAGTTCACAAAATTTATCATGTAAGATATGAGTGAATCGGTTAGAGTAGGAGATGCTATTAGCTTGAATATTGGAATAACTATGACAAAAAACTTTATTGAGAAATAATCAATACACAAGGCAGGAAATTGGACATAAACTCTGAAGTTTAACTCTGAACTTATGTTTGGTACCAGTCTTTTTAATACCTTTCTTGGCAAGCACAACCCAATGTAATAACTATTTTTAACTATGTAAGGTATTAAGTTTGTTGTACTATTTCGAAATATAACACATCTCCACATTTTAACATATATAACGTATCTCCACACATGATTATGTATGAAATATTTTAAAACCTTGTTTTTATTAAGAATTCATGTACTTGCATTAATATTCAATGCTTATATGAATGGTTTTAGTTGATTAACTTATACGACTATACGATTAAATTTTATCGTTAGTATGTCTTATATTTATCGGTGATTTCAGATAAGAACACCAAGCTGGTATCTCCCTATTAAGAATCCGGGAGTGAAGTTTGACGGTTATAGAAAAACCAACCGCTATGGACACGTCGGTTGGTTAGCAACGGTTTGTTCTTATCTTATCAGCCCGTTCTTCTGGTTTGTTCATCAATTCTTCGTCAGCCCGTTCGCATCTCGCAAATTCGACGGAGGGATTTGTCGCAGCTCCGGCCACTTATTCGACCGACGTGTTTCGTCCTTTTTAGTTGGTGGTTGGCTTCTTCTTCTGAATTGCGCGGATTAATCAGTTGGATTGAATGATGTCGATTTCGGCGGTAATGGCTTCTGTGATGATAAAAGCTTCATACGATACGGAGCAGAGGTTGGCGTACACTTCGCAATGGACTTATGAGGCGAAACCGAGCGCTGTTTTGGTAAAACCGGCTGTGAATATGGTAGTTTCGAGTGAGAATTTTGAGAAGGTTGCGGCGCTTTTGAGACGTACTGATGTGAAGAAAGATGTGGGTATGTTGATTTTGAGTAAAAGATTGGATTTTTAACAATTGGAGTGTTGAATTTGACATTGGAAGTTTTAGGGCTGATTTATGTCTGATGAATGATGATGCTTAGTTTATTTATTTCAGTGATTTATTTTTATGCTTTTGTGATAGATAAAGAAGGTGATGATACTTATTTGGGGTATGAGAGATGGCTGCCAAGCGCTCTGAAAGTGAAGAAGCCCTCGATCTGTGTACAATGCTGTATCTTTGGCCTATTTAGGGGATGGTATATACGAGGTCAGTATTTGAATTGAGGGTTTAGGCCTTAGAGTTTTGAGTTTTTGTACTAATTAATAACTGGGGGTTAGAAGAAAGATTTTCATCTTTTGTTTTGAGTTTTGTTGTGTTGCCTACTCACTTATTACGTCTTGAAACGAATTGTGCAGCTATATGCGCGTAGGCATTTCCTATTTCCACCCCTGGCTATTGAAGAATACAATGACAGAGTGATGGCTGTAGTATGCTGTGAAGCGCAAGTATGATCAGTTTTATTTTTTGCTTGAACTACAATCAAGTAATTAATTATCTTTCCGGGTTGTCTCAGAATGCACTACTACAAAAGCTTCTACAAGATAATGTTCTAACTGAAACAGAAAGGTCAGTGGCAAAATAATCAACTTTGGAGTTTCATACCTTTAGTACATATTTTTTTACAGGAAATTGATTGTCTGATAAATGTTTGCATTTGCAGGGATGTCCTCCGCTGGGGAAAGAGTATTGGTGGAGCAAAAACAAAAACGGTTAGGAGAGCTGGTGCAGCAGTTTACAATAGAAGAAGAAATGGATCGACAAAACTACAATAAGATCTGATTTGACAATCCAAATTTTGATCATGCAAACGCCATGATCGCATTAGTCGTCAATTACAAATTTTAGAGATAGTGATTATATTCAGGATCATATTGTCAAATTTTCTTTCATGTTCAAATTATATGAGTATGAAGGTTTAAAATCCCAAAACTGCACAGGTTAGACTGTGCAGCGAGTACTAGTTTACTTTATAGTTTAGCTCACTTCCCATAAAAGTACCACTCACGTGAGACATTTTCAAACTTATTATAAGCACAATTATATGCGTAGTATATTTGTCGGATTATGCACGAGCTATAAGAATCTAGGAATAGCATGTTTAGTTGTCGATGATAAATATTGATTATTATAAGTAACTGAGTTGAATCGTACTATCTCGATTGATTGACTCTACTACTTGCATACTTACAATCTCTGAAGTGACAATCAATATCCATTGTTTCACTGATATTATCCAATAATTTCCTATTGCAATATTATTTGGGATTCGACCCCTACTTACAAAAACACAAGCTAAAAGAAAGATAACAATTTGAATCGTACAATGACCCGCACTCAATAATAAATCAACTGTATTGACATATATTGACGTGATTTATATGTGTTATGGGTTGAGTTCTAAAGAGACAATTGATTTTTATGAGACGGAAGAACTTAATATCAATCGTTGATTTATATTAATCTAGTGGTTGAGATTCATTTGTTTTAAACTATAATTAAATCGAATTAGCAAAAAACACAGGGCGTTTAGTGATTGACGGTTATCAATATTAACTGTTAGATTTATAAAAATCTATGGATGAGAAGATGTCTTTCCGTCTCACATTAATTTGTATGTCATTTTCCTATGTGTTATATATAAACAATTAAAAATAATTAACAGTCAAAACTCATGCATAGTACATTTGTCCATCAAATTTCACTACGATATCCTCTCCACCGTATCATTTTGAAGTCTAAAAGATATTGATTCCAAATGCAACTTACAATCTCTATCACTTAAGTTTTTAATCCAATTAAATATGGTAAAGTGGGACAGGGTGGATTATTAAGATGTACATATTTCCATCATTCAAAAAATATATTATATATACAAACTGTGCATCATTCTTTTAAATTCATATAATAACAACTATTTATCCAAAAAAATATAATAACAAATAAAGAATACTATAGTAAAATTAAATTACGATAAAGAAAAATAAGGTAGAGTAGAAGGTTTGTCGATTCTTCTCTCATGGTGCTTGCTCTAAATCTTGATGTTTGTTGATCACTTTCAAATATCTTTTGCTAGATTTTCACCGCTATAGAGGCGGCACACACCTTCCAAATTTTAGAATGTTTCTATTTGTATGTGTTGCTTTGTGAGCTTTTGACCTAGGTCGAAGTTTAAGGCCGAGTTCGGACTACCTGGATTTTTGGCCAAAATCGTCCTTTTACTTTACTCTCTGATTTTGAAGTTTTTTGTGTATTGAAAAGTTGTATATAATTGAAAAATCTTTTCAACAAACCATACATGTCTCATTCAAATATTGGAGCTAAATTTTGAAGCTTTCTATATATGTGCTGAATTTTTGGTTTAGGAAGGTTGATGTAGCTTTAGGATTTCCTTGAAAGTTAGATTCCGAATATCTTTTCAAAAACGAACTGGAAAACAATTATAGCATATTTTCTAATTCCTCTCGTATGAAATCATCCTCACTTCACGTTACAGCGTTGTTTGAAGAGCACAAGTGCATGGTCAACACATTGAACAACTCGTCAAGCACAGTGTGTTCTTACTCAGCAACTTCCTTATGTATTAGCACGCATCTCACGCTCAATCAACCAAATTTAGCTAATACTTTTCTAAATCATCTGATATATTTCGATATGTGTTATTAACCTGGAACAAGAGAACAAGTATCAAACAACCTCATAACATAGCGCAATAAATAAGAACTTAAGGTAAAGAATGGACATATTTGTCCGTAGATCGTAAGTTGTGACTATTAAATTTGTTTGACATAGCTATAGACATCACAAGAGAATAAGTGTCAAGGGAGATTGAAGATGAAAACTTTTGAATAGCGTAACTAGAGTTCTGCTTCTGAAATGTAGCGCTTCGCTGCTAAATTTTGCACTCGGATCTATGGCCTTCGCGATCGTTACCTCACGTAGAGGTGAAACGGATATCCCCTAGAGTGCGATAAGGGTTTCCCCTAATAAGTTGATGATTTCAACCATGGATTGATTATGTATTTATATTTTGATCCTCCAAAAACAACTATTCAAATTCAAAAGTCAGTTGAGATTCTGGTACGATTGCACGTTCCACTTGGTACTGACAGCGTTCTATGATTTGGTTTCATGGAATACACAGTTCTTATCGCAGAATCAGTACCTAGATGAATTTCGTATGTTCTTTAACTCGATCCCTGATGAATTTCGTATGTTCTTTAACTCGATCTAATGATCGTCTTTAAACTCATTTTCATATAGACCCTTTTAATGCATGTGAAATAGAAAAATATATAGAAAAGAAAAAAATAGTAATACAAATGCATTAAAACATATGAATTAAGAGTCAAGCATATAACTACATCTTGTCACTCACACATAATTTTGTGTGAAATATTTTTAGACTTTGTTTTTATTAACAATTATGCACTTGCATTAATATGTTGTGCATCTATATGCATGGTTTTTAATGATTAGGTTAAACAATTGTTAGCACATGAATTTAACCTCTGCGATCAATTTTTATAGTTAGCATGTTTGATATTTAGCTATGATTTCATGTAGAAACATCGAGATTTAAGCACTAGTTTAGCTCGCTTGATATATCAAACACTTCTTTGCCGAGAAGAGTCACATTAACGTTAGACAATTTCAGATTATATTAGAATCACAACTATTCGTCTAGTACTTAAATCGTGCTCTCATCACTGAAAGACTTTCGTTCTACTACTCCACTGCTTTCATAATTGCAATCTCCAAAGTGACAACACATTCCCTTGTTTTACTAATTTTTAATCCAACAATTTCCTTTTGCACTTTCTGATGAATTTGATCCCCACTTTCGGTTCACTAATTAAAAGAAGATTACAACTCAATGTGTAAACCCTCAAAGTGACCACATTTGCTTAGTTTCAGCTCACTTCATCTCAATCTTTGCATTTGGTGGTCAGGGGATATCCACACAAACCTTTGTTCCCCTCAAAGGACGCTGCCGGAAAATTTTCAAACTGAGTAAAGTTTGGAATCTTTCCCACAAGTTGGTTATAAGAGACATTCAAGAAACTAAGAGAAAACAAATTTGCAAGCTGCTCTGGGATTTTTCCACTCAACCTATTGCTTGCCAAGTCTATAGTGCACTACAAATTTCGGGAAGTTATGTGACGGATTTGTTGTGACGGGTTAGCGACGGATTTAAAAAACTTGAGACGGTCTAGTAACAAATTTGTGACGGTGCGTTACAAAAGCGTCACAGATCGTCACAAGTTTTTGACTTTTTGCGACACCATTGAGACGCATGTACAGATTCGTTTCTAATATGTATCGACACTGCTACGCGTTTGTGACGGATTTGTAACACATTTATAAATGTTGTTGCAACTCCGTTTCAATACCGTCGCAAATTTGTATTTAACAAGGTCGTCACACATGTGTCTCTAACCCGTTGCAAACAATTATAAATTATTTTGGGGTGTTCTTGTAACGTCTTTGAGACGGATTTGATACACAAGTTTTTATCTCGTTACAAGACCGTCACAATGTGTATCAAATTGAATAGTTACTATTTTGTCACAAATGTTTTTCAATAGATTAAAAATATTATGTTATTTGCTTTTAATTTGTTGTATTATTTGTGTTTATAACTAATTGTACCATTCGAATAGAAAACATTAACATTATACTTTTACACTTATAACACACATACATTTAAAAGTTTACAGAAGTTATTTTCGTTAACTAGAAAATCCTTTATGATCGAACCAAATATTAGGAATGTAATACGGTCCATCTTCAAGATGATCCCAAACATCTTCATCAGGCATATCTGTAAATTCTTTGCACCAAGTTTCAACACATGTAGTCGATAAATATTCTGGCGCGACAAAATTGTTGACGTCCCAACCAAATGAAGTAATAACAACTAAAGCATGAGAACATGGATAATGTAGATTATCCCACTTTTTGCACGAACATGTTCTTGATCTGATGTTTACAACCCAAATCCCATCTTTGTCATTACTAACATTTGCTATACCATCAATTTGATCAATGTGTATAACTTGATAGTTTTCTGCCATCTCCCAATTTGCAGCTAGGTTTTCACTAATCATCGGTGAGAACAAAGTAGTAACATTATTAAATTCTGAGACACGCTCACTCCAATATGCCCTGCTACGATCATAAGTGCAATTAATTAGAGCACACACCGGTAGATCACGACAACCCCGTAAAAAATGATTAAACATTTCTGAAGTATTTGTCGTCATTACTCCCCAACGTCTGCCATTCTCATCGTATGCCTGTGTCCATTTAGAAGGGTTTAAATTAGCAAACCAAGTTTTCAAAAACCAGTTACCATCTACTGAATTTTGTAGTTTCTCAATATAGTAGTCACACTTCTCTGGATGATGTGTATGTGTTGCTTTTCCGAAATATTTGACAAATTGTTCAACGTTTGGAACATTTTGTGCTAGTTGAAACACTTCGTGTTTCACACAGAGACGATGATGTGCTCTTGGAGGTGACCATTCTTCTGTACTAAGCGCAATTTGTGCCACTTGGGAGGAACTTATCAGACAAACACCATCTGAAATAGCGACACCTGATTTTAAGCAAGCAATGAACCAAGTCCAACTGTCATTATTCTCAGATTCAACTAACCCGTACGCCAATGGCACTAAGTTGTTATTTCCATCAAAACTCACCGCCATAATTAGTGTCCCATTGTAGTTGCCAAGCATAGGTGCGGCATCAATGCATATTACGGGTCTACAATATGAAAATCCAAAAATAGCCTGTTTAAATGACCAAAAAACTCTATCTATTGTCTTAGCTCTGCCTCCTATATCGTTTTCTTCCCAACAAATAAAATGTCCAGGGTCTGACTCGTCAATAGCTTGCACAAATCGGGGTAATTTAATGAAAGATTCATCCCAATCACCGAATATGGTTTCGATAGCCCATTGTCTAGCTTGCCAAGCGAGACAGTAACTTATATTGTAACCAAGCTTAGACTCCATTAAATCCTTAATTTGGCCTGGAGTTAAACAATAGTTCTCTTGCACTATAATCAATACTTCACGGCCTATGAATTCTTTAGTAATATGTACATTTCCTTTTTTCTTACTGACTGGGCGACAACCATGGTCTCTGTAGATGTCAATAATTTCCCACTGATTTGATCGAGGCAAATATCTAAATTTAGTGAACCAATTGCATCCTTTTCTATATTTTTTGCATGCCATAACGATTTGATCTTCGTTAATAGTACGAAATGTAAACTCAAATCTTTGTGATACTGCGTAGTTCTGGTATGCTTCCTCTATATCTTCAATGTTGTTGTAACACATCCCAATGTTTACATCATTGGATATGGGTGTACTCATATAATTTACTATGGTAGAGTAATTAGTAAGACCATTTATATCATTCATACCTGGATGATGACTTATAAGTTCTGGTTCAGACGAATTACATCCTGGACCTATGTAAACACTCCAAAGATTTTCCAATTCATCTCTATCATATTCATCTATAACTGGAATGTGTAAATTGCCCAAATCACCCATAGTCATGTGTAGAAAATCATTGTGATTAAACATCTTCGAATTCTCTGCATTAAAGAAAAATACAAATCATCAACACAAGGAATTCATGTCAAAAAATAGTAAAATACAGCACATACCTCTAAATCTCCACCTTCTTGGAGCTCAGACTTAGTTTAGAATATGTTTTTGTCATATGAACTTAGTGGGTGTTATATAAAATAAAATTTTGATACATAGAACTTGATGAGAAATTGACAAGTCATAGCTACCCCAACTTGTGTGATGGATTTTCATTATCCGGTAGCATTCATGTCAATCAAAGGGATACAGTCTCATAATTGCCTGCAAAAAATAATACTCCACCATCATATTGATTACTCACATGGGTACATCATACTTGCCTGCAAAAATAATCTTGTTGATCTTTAATGTCTGGCCTTGCCTTTATACATATGGGTTCACTATACATCCTCCCAAAGCTACCCCAACTTGTGTGATGGATTTTCATTATCCGGTAGCATTCATGTCAATCAAAGGGATACAGTCTCATAATTGCCTGCAAAAAATAATACTCCACCATCATATTGATTACTCACATGGGTACATCATACTTGCCTGCAAAAATAATCTTGTTGATCTTTAATGTCTGGCCTTGCCTTTATACATATTGGTTCACTATACATCCTCCCAAAGCTACCCCAACTTGTGTGATGGATTTTCATTATCCGGTAGCATTCATGTCAATCAAAGGGATACAGTCTCATAATTGCCTGCAAAAAATAATACTGGTCCACCATCATATTGATTATTCACATGGGTACATCATACTTGCCTGCAAAAATAATCTTGTTGATCTTTAATGTCTGGCCTTGCCTTTATACATATGGGTTCACTATACATCCTCCCAAATAATACTGTCTGGCCTTGCCAAATAATACTGGTCCACCATCATATTGATTACTCACATGGGTACATCACGTGGATGTAATATCTTGTAGGTAGTAGAATTGTTTGCTATATATTATGTAACAAATGATAGAAATTTTACAACCAACAAAGATGAATAACTTTACAAGAGAAAGAAGTTGGATGTACAATCAACGTTCGGTAGGTACAGCTCACAACAATGAAGATTACATGAGAGGAGTGAAGCTGTTCATTGAATCTTCAATTCAGAAGGGTTTTTATTTGAAAACAACACGATGAGATGTCCATGCAAGAAATGTAAGAATAGGAAGTTTGAAGATCTATTCAATATTGAGTTTCATTTGTACAATAATGGATTTGTTAAAAACTACTACATTTGGTCATGGCATGGAGAAGATATCCCGTATGATAACTATTCGGATACACCCATGATGAACAATTTTGGAGTCAATTCTGAAATTGGAAGCTCATCCAATCAGAACAACAATCCCCCTACGGAAACTAGATTTGAAGAAATGCTACAGAATATTAGTTTTCCAACTCAAAGGGAGGCAAACTTCAATGAGGAACCAAATGACGTAGCAGCCAAATTTTATAATTTACTTCGTGCTAGTAATGAACCAGCATATGAGGGTTGCAGTAGTGAAACCGAATTATCAGTCGCACTAAAACTACTCCAAATGAAGGTGGATTACGGATTGTCGGAAGCTGCATTTGACAACGTGATTGGGATTATTCAAAATTTACTAGACTGTGAGAATAAGGTTCCAATCAATTACTCTCAGACAAAAAAACTAGTTAACGAGCTTGGATTGGGATACATTAGAATTGATATCTGCATAGGAGGGTGCATGATATACTATGGAGACGATGAGACACTAACTCGATGTCGTTTTTGTCGCAAATCAAGATATCATAAGGAGCGCATGGATGAAGCTACCATTAGATATGTTCGAAATGCAAAAGCTCAAATGTTCTACTTGCCAATAATTCCTAGGCTACAACGATTGTACATGACTGAAGGAATTGCATCGGAAATGTCATGGCATGCAACACACCATCAAGATGAGGAGGTTATGGTTCATCCATCAGATGCACAATCATGGAAACATTTCAACCAATGCTATCCAGATTTTGCTGCAGAATCTAGGAATGTGAGGATCGGCCTCTGCTCTGATGGATTTAGTCCATTTGGTATGTCATCGAAGAATTATTCATGTTGGCCTGTTATGACAACACCTTACAATCTCCCTCCGTGGATGTGTATGAAGACTCGTTTTCTTTGGCTAACAGTTGTCATCCCTGGTCCTCACAATCCAAAAAAACGTATTGACATTTACCTTAAACCATTGATAGACGACCTAAAGATATTATGGGAAAATGGTGTTCACACGTATGATGCTCATCGCAAGACAAACTTTACTATGCGGGCTGCATTGTTGTGGACCATTTCAGACTTTCCAGCGTATGGCATGTTG
>QZGG01002061.1:0-46142 GCA_006409495.1 Sedum album | reverse complement strand
ACATTGAAATCATGTTAGATTTCCGCAGAAGTGAATCCACATAATTGTCTAGACCGGCCGCTGCAGACAACGAAAAAGACTAGTTTTCAAATATGATAGAATTGAAGATATTGTGACTATCAGCAGATAAAAGTGTGCAAAAATTGTACTGGAGAAGAAAAACAGGTACCAACCAGGCTCGATGTGATCAGCTGTGGTCACGGTGACTTTCCTATCATTTGAATTAACTTCGGCCTGCAACATTTTTCCAACATCTAAGGGTTCCGGAGCATAAATAAGCTTGTTTGCACCTGATAACATTTGTCGTGTGAGAGATTAAATCCCAATTAATAAAAATAAGTTGTCTAATCTTTAACATTCACGGCTAAAATAGTAATAATAAAATAAACAGATCAAATGATTCCTCTTTATCTTCGAGCAAAATTAAGATTTATCATCTTCAATAAGGGTAAACATCAGCTACCAAACTAATGCAACTAGTACCAGAAATTGGTTCTTGTTTGCTTCCATCAAAAGAGACACGATACCACTGAATTGTTGATTTTGAAAGATCTGGAGCATTATCTGAGCATGCTCGTATATGCAGCTGGGAGCCTAAGATTTCTGATCCCTCAAGCTCTAATAAATTAAACTTCTTTTCCTCGGCCCTTTTGCTTATTGCTAGCTGAAGTGGAGAATGTAATGAAAATGGAATTACAGGGAAAAACGGATCGAGGAAGCAGACAACATTGACAACAGGGAAAAGATAAATGACCTTTGCAATATGTGACTAACCTCTTTCTGAAGCTGGACTGAAAATAAAGACTTCTGACGAATCTGCATCCTAAGTTCTCGAAGCTCGTGTTCCATATCCATGACCTTGAAAACTTAAGGCACAATGTCAGGATCACAAAGTCCAGGGTGCAAGTTTAACAGGACAGTAATAAGTAAAGAAAAATAAACAGAGTCACTGAGTTGAACTTTTGCATTTAAATCTATGATGATCTGCCGTTCAACTTCATATTATATAAAAATTACCGAATTAGAGGAAAGGATTATTCTAAGTCACCTTCGTAGGCTGATGCATCATTCTAATCCTTCTACCCTCTTGGACCTCCTCCAGTAATTTCTTAGTATCCTGTAGCAAGAATCTTTCAGTTCAGGTCCGATACACTCAAAAATATCAACGGAAAGCAATTATCTACTTTATTACATCTCAACCTAATAATAGCATATAAAGGCGGAGAGTATGAAACAGGTATCAAACACCTGGTAGAATAGAAACCTGTTTTCCGGATTTCTGAGAATTTCTTTCTTCTTCAGCAAGTGCCTCCCAGAATCTCTGAACAACAGCTCTCGCACTTTCAATCTCAGCACAAGCAAACGACTTTTCTTGGTTGACTAATCTTTTTGCTTCTTCTGAGGCCTAGAGAACGACACAATTATCAGTGAACCAGGTCACATTTCCAACAAAATGTTTATCAACTATAACCGAAATAACACTTAACGGAAACTTTCTTGACATGGTATTAGTTATCTGAAGAGTAAACCATCACTTTAGGTTTGATTGATATATGGAAAGTCAGATAATGTTTGTGAAATAAATCAAAGTCTCAGTGGATGACCTGCTTTAAGAAGTTAGTTAATTTCTTCACTTCAAACTTCTCCTGAATTAGTTCGCCTTCTCTTTGTGTTAGCTGAACTGCTAGAGCTTCTACCTGCAAAATGCAGGCATGGTATTAGCCTTCTTCCATGCCCAAAAATTTATTACAGATAAAAGAATAGTTGAACTTCTGTACTTACCATAGATATAGCCTTTTGCACATCTTCTTTGTTTCGACCTGATAGACGACCTTTTAAAGATTCCAACGCATCTCTTACCTTCTTCAGCAGAACATGTCCTTCTAAGGAAGGCACCTCCTTCAGTTTGGCCTAGGAATCAGAAACAAGAGTTAAAGGTGAAGAAAAACTTCTTAACTCAACAAAACTTGGTAGTATCAGCATCATTTCCTGGCCGGTACATCCAAGGATCACAAAGCTTGTGCCAAAAAGAAATATCTTATGTAAGTTGACGGTCAGAAACCTCATCAGCCAACTTGGCAGCAGCAGACACATTCTTGTCAAATTTGCTTGCGATGTCTCGAACTGAGAGTCGTTGGTGTTGGTTCAACAATTGCTCGCTCTCTTGCTCAACGACTTCCTTCAAATAGGGGCCTGTTGTCTTCAATGTCAAATCATCATATATTTGATTATCAGGCCCAATCCTGTACTTTGGGAAGCAGTTTGCGGCAAAATTCACATCAACTGAGACAGGAAACATAATTTCCACCTCCAACTTATCCCCTAATTCAGGACTTATTCTCGTCATCAATCTTCCCTAAGAAAAACAAATAATGAAAATCCAAAACCAAATTCAAGCATTAAGAAACTTGGTTAGTCTAGTTTCTGATTCTATAATTGAAAAAGTGCCTTGCAATTAACTTATTAAGCAAACAGAGAACAATTCAACAGTGATGCCCAGATCATACATAATTCGAACATAAGTGTCAATTACACAGGTCACTCTCAGCAAACAGAAGAAAATCATAGCTCTATTAACGTCAAACAAAGCAATATTTAACTGGATATAACCACATCACACTAAGACTGCAACTGACCTCTGTCTCATAATTTCCAGGCATAAACTTGGTTCTCCTTACACAATGAAAATACAACAACCCCACCCAGCTTTAAAAACCCTAAATCTTTGCACTACCCTGTATTCCAAATCTCATGAATATCATATTTCTGATCAACTTGCAACAGCAGAATGAAAGAACAAGCCCAATTCTGAAAACCCTAAAAGTGAAACCTTTAGCCAAACCCACCACAGCAAATCCACCACTCATCAATAAAAAGAATGTAAAAGATGTAAACACACAGCTGATATTGAATTAGCATATAAGAACTTGGGGATTTGAGTAATACTTACAAGTGAAAATAGAGTCCACCAAAATGCAACTAAAACAGCGTTGTCATAATCAGCAGGAGCTTAATGATCAAGCAGAGAGAAGGATGAAGAAAAAGGAAGAAGAAGGTGAATTAGTTGAACCAGAAACGAAGAAGAAAGAATCAAAGAGACCGTTGTTTTCTTCTCTGCTTTTTGTAAAGCGAAAGAGAATGAGAGATGGAGTAGTGAGGAGGATGAAAATGAATGATAAAAAAAGCCATGGAAAGGGATGAAAGGATTGAGGAAGGACAGAGACCAGACCAGGCCACACCGGACCAATCAACAACATCATTGCTATTTTCTGTCAAAGCTGTAAAGGAATTAAACTAAAGTGAAACGTGTTCTGCCAATCTCAAATACTCATCTGGCAGTCTTAATCCCAAATTTGTTTGGTAAGGAATTAACAATCCCTTACAATCCTCGTTCTTGTCAATAATCAACAATGCACAGTGTACCATAAATACAAACAAAGGAGTTTTCAAGTATACATACTCTCTTAATTTATATTATAAGGTTACATCTCAATCATTCATCTCATTTATTTTTTATCAATTTGGTACTACGTGGCAACTACTAATTCACTTAGTACAAATTAATCT
This sequence comes from Sedum album, assembly GCA_006409495.1. NCBI lineage: Eukaryota > Viridiplantae > Streptophyta > Magnoliopsida > Saxifragales > Crassulaceae > Sedum > Sedum album. The sequence goes on along the minus strand of QZGG01002061.1, from coordinate 42,575 downwards.
AAAATGTAAACACTTGTCACTCAATTGATGAACAAATGGATGAGATTACCAATTGAGGTGTGGTCTTACGAATGTAATTTAAGAATAAGGATGTATTTGAACGCTCCTAAAATATAAAATATAGAGTATATTATCTAGTTGAATTATAGAAAGACATTAAACATGTGAAATTGTTTATCATATTTTTCGAAATCAATGACGATTATTTTTAGTTTAGATCTCATACACAGGATTATTAGTAATTAACAGTTCTCACGAAAAGATATTCGCATCTTTGATCTTATCCCTTCATAAATATCTTTAAATACAATTCAAAATTGAATTATTATTTTCTTTTATTAAAAAACTAAAATAAAAAAGAATTTTTGTAAGGTTAATTTAAGAAAAACAATAAGTTTTTGTTAGACAATGAACTTGATCTAAAATCTAAATTGTTGATTTTGATAATCGACAGTAAAGATTAAATTTGATTTTTATTGAATAAGATGTTATATTTGTAAAAATTCTAACTTTTAAGTTTAACGCTTTTATTTAGTTATATATTAAACATGTTAGAAATAAACAATAAAGATCGCATCTCACAGTCTGATATTTAAATGTATGTCTTAACTTTCTACTCTTATATACAACATAATTATAGACTAATATTAAAGATTGCTTCTCATTGGATTGATCATATTCAACGGTTGAAATGATATACTCTGATCTTAAGAAAACATACTAATATTCTTATTGAACAATTTCCTATGTGCATTTATTGACGATTTAAAGAACATGTAAAATGCACCAATAACATAATCTTTATTTCTCTAAACATAGTGCTTGTTGGAACGGATCATGAAAATTAAAAGTATAAGAAAATGAAGGTGGGAAGAAAAATAGATTTGTGAGAGAAGAATTAAATGAAAAAATGATTTGATTGATAATAAACAATACAAGAAGTTTAAAAGGTAAGATAATAAATGATGAAAGAAAAATAATATGAAAGTGGAAATAAAAGTGATAATATTTATTGAGGTTGTATCATGTGGATCCATCCAATTTGGTGGACTCGTGGATCCCCTCTTGCATCCGTTGATTGCATTTTTTGAAGCACCAAATTGCACGTACGTGCATTTGTCATGTGCACATCACGTGTGCACATGACAAATGCACACGTGCAAGTCACATGCTTTATTAATGCGCTGACACAATCTGATGCGTCCAAAAATGCAATCAACGGGTGCAAGAGAGGATCCACGAGTCCACTAAATTGAGAGGATCCACATGATACATTTCCAATATTTATTTATAGAGAAAAAATCAAGGAGCAAGTTTATATTTTTGTGAGACCGTTTGAGATGCAATTTTTATCGTTGATTACTAATAATCAGACGAATGATATTTATAATCTCAAAAATAAGCATCAAATCCAACTACCACGGGTTTTTTGCAAAACTAACCTCTTTATTTGATAAAAAATCAATTTAATCACAACTGTCGGATAATCAAGTCAACAATTAGGATTTAATTCTTTTGTCTCACAAAAATATAATGTTCTTCATAATCTTAATCCTTTATTTATAAAATAAATATTGCTTTGTTATATAACTTGACAAAGTGATAAAATGCATATCAGAAATATGAAATTAGCAAATAAAATGACTCTTCATTAATTCTTTTCATCTAGTTGGGGTTGGAGTATTGAGTTGAGATGACCAAATAAGTCTAACTAATGATTCTTCTCAACCAACCTAAATGATGATTTGTGAGGCCTTGTCTATTACTACAACAGGATACCAATGCATCACCAATCAACCTTAATTTACGCTTTAAATATATAATTTTATTAAATTTGACTTACAAAGTTCTAAAGATAAATAATTTGACTTTTGACAACTACTCCATTTTTCATTTTTTCTTATTGACTGAAAAACATAACTCTCTAATTAAAAAGTGATATATTTTGTGATGTCTAGTTACAACAAAAGTACAATTATCAATAAAAATGTAGGACATGGACAAGAGTTAGATGATAGGGATAGATGACAAAAGGTGGAATGGAGAACTGTTGGTGCATGTGGTGGGGTTGTTCTGTTATTATGCAACTAAAACAACTTCATTCACCCAACTAATTGTCCATAAGTAACATTATTCTGTACTATAAATATTGCTGAGCTACTGTTTCCTCTTAAATTAATGGAAGACATTTATTAAATTGCATCAAATAAAATGATAGCTTCAGATTCAATGATAAATTTGTTTGTTTTAGGTACTACCTTCGTCCCATAATTTATGTCTCATTTGGTTCTTTGCACGATTTTTAAGAAATGAAAGAAAAAATAAGTAAAATAGATAGTTGTGCAGTAAGGAAAGAGAAAAAAGTGATTTGATAGGTAATAAGTAGTGAAAAAGGAAGAGTGAAGAGAAACATGTGGTGAAAAATTAAAGAAGACATGTAATGGAAACGGGTGCAAAGGGGGATCCATAGATCCATGAAAGGTGGAGATTCCACATGATACAATCTCTGAATAATCATCTGTCACAAATGTTCAACCGCATTATTTTTGTGTGATATATAAAGCTATTTTTATTATTATATGTTATAATAATACGAAAAAATCTTATAATTTATAGCTCTCTTACATATGTTTTATGGGTCACATATTTGAATTTTTCATATGTCTATTGTCGTAAAAAATAGTTCTTTATATGCGACTAGAGAATTATACTATTCACTAATGCACATATGTTATACAACACATCATGCATATAATATTATAAACATAACCACTATGTAGGCTTTTTACACGCATTTAGCTAATAACAGAAAAAGAAAACTGATCATATGCTCCGAATTCAACAAAGTTAAAATAATTTGACATCCAAAAAGATAATAATTTTGGGTTCTAATCCTGCTAAACACGTAAGATATTATAAATTCTCATGCTTCGGTTCGCTCGTCACCCTGTAATGGGGTGGTTCGCCTGCTGGTGGATCTGTGCGGGCAAGATCCTCAACCATTAAGGCTTCCGCCTTTGAAAATAACAATCCTGCGATATTTGCATTCAAAAGTCACACATAACGAGCAATTAATGTGTCAACCATTTCTTACACCCCGTGAGCCCCTTTTTCAGGTTCGGTTTCAACCCTCTCCAATCTGTCCTCATCATATATATATTAAAAGGGATGTATGATTTACACGTGTCGTCGTGTGAACAATTTGGCTTATATGTCATTTTTTAGAATGTCATAATCATGATATGTAATATTTTGGCAACATGTGTTAAATATTTTAATTCCAATTTCAATGATTCCCATTAAAATTATAATATGTTGATTATCATAATCATCATATGTAATGTTACATATCAATAACAACATTGGTTATAGACAGACTCTTATACTCAATCAGAATAATTTTTCTTCCTCTTTACCCATGGCTGCTATGAACACCATTGCCGAACTAAACCCCTTCAAATCCATGTGGAGAATCAAAGCTAAGATTATTCGCCTCTGGAAGCAGTACTCTACATCCAGTGGTGACTGTTGAAATGGTCTTCGTTGATTCTAAAGTGAGTTTCTTTTCTGTTTTTACTTGAATCTTTTGTTCCTAATATTTATACCTGTTTCATTCTCGATCCATATTTCATTTAACAGGGTGCTCAATTGTATTTTTAATTAATTATATAGAAATACATTTCGTTAAATCCATCACCCCACATACAGCGCGCGTCAAAATCTAGGATATAATTATTTACATTTAGTTAATCAAGCTAACAGAATCTCAAATAAAATCTCCAAAAAAGTCACAACCCACGTTTGACTTTAATTTTATATATAAATTATAAAATTAATTACATCTTAACCTCAAATATTATTTGATTATTGATATTAATTAATAGTTGAGATTTGTTTATACTTTATATTTAAAGCACGCTTTATACTTGATTTTTACTCATAATAAATCAACAATATGTACATGTTATAATGTCCAAAGCACTAATAATTTTACACGTTTTAGCTTACTAATCACTTTTAATTAATCTAGCATTTCTTTATACTTTCTTATTTTTGAAACCATTTATAATAAATAACTAAAACTGTCAATAAATGTAGGGAAAAGTTATAGAAATGGCCACAAAGCTATATGGAGTACTGGATCAAAATGCTCAATACAAGTATAAATATGGGTCCTTCATATTGGAGGTCATCGTCTATCCTCCGAGTAGGTCCTGATCTAAAGTTCTAAACCGGTAAATCATACCAAGGTATATTTTTTAGCTTTCATTGTACTTTCTTATATACTAGTATTACCATAATTTAACATATTATAAAGTATTTTAATCAATGACATATTTAATAGCTATATAAGCATACAGGGCTATAATCGGGATATGAAATGTGACTTCATTTCATAACCGTCAATACCACCCTTCCTGTTTTATATATAGGATATATAAATCTAAAAATTTAACTGACCATAATAGTGGAAAACAAAAATGTATAGTCTATATACCAGTCTTGTTATATATATTTCCTTATCTAAATTGTTAGAATGGGAATTACATATAATTTAAATTTTATCAAGACAAAAAAATCCAAGTTAGATAAATCTAGAACTTGATATGAATTTATTAGGTAGTTCTCATCATATACTTGTATTTTTTTCATCTTTCCAAACATTTGTAATGTAGGTAAGTGTTTTATATCAGTCCATTCATTCTTAAAAAAACATGTGTTTTATGAATCTTATATTCTCAATATAAAACCTCTGGAGATTTGTTTTCAAGCCAAAAATTTAGTCATCATGAAGCCAAATACTTTTCTGATCATTTTCAATCTCCTTTACTTCTTCAACATTGAGATATGTCTCGGACAAAAGGAGTTGGTTATACTTCTGATCAACACTTTTCATTCGTGCCGTATTGATACTTGTATAAATATTTGTCTTGCTGATCAATATGTTGATATTATGACAGGGTGAACATGATTTTATCGATTGCGTCGATATTTATCAACAACCAGCATTTGATCATCCGCTCCTCAAAAATCATAAAATTCAGGTAAACTAAACGTTAAGTCTTTGATATTTAACATAAAATTATTTTTCATCGGTAAAAATGCTTTTTTAATTTATCAAATCCAAAACATCAATATTGGATATTTTACGCCATTCGGATTTTTTAATGAAAATTTGGGAAGTTTATAAATAAAGTTTCAATTGTTTTATCAAATTGGATTTAAGTAATTTCACTCACATTCCTGTTTTGATAAAAGAGTTTCCTTTTGTCAAATGAATTAGATGATGCCTCCACAAAATATAAGACCTCAATCTAATACTTCTGAAGAACCTTTCATCTATCAAACATGGAATGTATTTGAGGAGTGTCCAGAAGGGACAGTCCCCATAAAACGATCCGAGGAAGTTGATGAAAAACTTCTAATGAAAATGAAAGGACGATCGATTCTCAGCAATGTCTCGAAAGCAGTTGCTAAACACCTTCCACATGAGGTGCCATATGCAGTTTTTTCCTGAACAAAAATTACCCATTTCGCTATAGGTTATATGTTTTAATTCTCTATACATTATATGGTATTTTCAATAGTACGCAGCGGTCAGAGTGGATGAAGGTAAATACTATGGAACCAAATTTGCGGCCACGGTGTGGAATCCTCATGTTGAACCTAATGAACTAAGTTTAGCTCAAACTTGGATCACAGCAGGACCAGATGATTCCCTAAATGCCATAAAAGTTGGATGGGTGGTAAGCTACAAAAATAACCCATTGATTTTAAGCATAAATTTTCCGTCGCGAATTCTAATAATGAAATGATGATCTGCATGTAAAATTTGGCAGGTTTTTCCAGGGCGCTACAAAGACAATAGGACCAGATTATTTACATTTGTGACGGTATGTTTGACTAAAACTTCGTAATGTGAAGTAGTCTGCCCATTTTGCAATTTGAATGACTAGGAACTCTGTGTCTTGTATCAGGCTGATGGGTACAAGACATTTTGTTATGATCAAGGCTGCCCTGGATATGTTCAACTTAGCCGAAAAGTTTTTCCTGGAGCTCCTTTATCACCTCTTTCGCAATACGGATCACAAAACTACGTTGTATCGATTGCTGTCTTCAAGGTTAGCAAACAAAGTATTTTCAGTTGTCCAGATAAGTTTGGCAACTCGGTCCTTTCTTGATTGGAATTAAAATTTCAGGCGAAAGGAAATTGGTATTTACAAGTAGGAGAAGAAGTTGTAGGATACTGGCCTGCAAATATCTTCCCATTCCTAAAAGATTCGGCAAGCCGCTTGCAATGGGGCGGAGAGATTTTAAACGCAGGGAACGGGGGACATCATACAACGACGCAAATGGGAAGCGGACATTTTGGAAATGAGAAGTTCTCGAAAGCAGCTTTAATCTATAATTTGCAGGTGAATACTAGAGAAGATACAAATTTTGAAAGGCCAAAAGCTGTTTTTCCGGTTGTCACTAATGGAAACTGCTACAGTTTAGTAAATGCTCAGTATGATGAGAATTTTGGTGACTATTTCTTTTATGGAGGGCCAGGGTACTCGACAATTTGCCCTTGAGAATTATCATATGTCAAAATGAAATGTTTCATACAGAAATTAAGTATGATTATTATTAATCAACGATCGAGATCGTGTATACAAATATTTGTCTTTTTCAGACTTTTCCTATGTTTAAGCAAACTTAGAAATGTTTCATAACTTAATTACTACTTTATGATCCAATCTTGGATCTGGACTTTTGAGTCACGTCGAACTAGAACATTTCTGTCATTTAACCCTCGGTCAATTTCGGCGCAACAAATGATACTCCATCTTTTCCATTGAGAGCCTAAAAATTGTATGCCACATTTCTTTAATGCTTCAGGGTCTGTAGTTTTGATATGCGCGGAAGGTGTACCTGCAAGGAAATGAGGCAGAAAATCAGAAGCATATGTTTGTAAAATACTGTTGGAGGAAATACGACACAAACTGGAAATGTTTCAATCTAGAAAAAACAAAGCAGGAAAAGAAGAAAGAAATGCATTAGCGTTATATAATTTGATGACCTCTTCTTCCAAAACTACATTTTGTAGTAAGACTTTCCATTTAGGATAACTTACAGATCAGGCGTAAGTAAGTTTGACGACTCAAAGTATCCAGAAGCTCTCTAGTTCTTGAGCAAATTGCTTCTCTCTGCCTAAAACTACAGTACTGTGGTCAGCATTTTTCACGATTCTGATCTCTGCGCCAGGAACCTTCATATTGATATTAAGTAGGCACTCTGATGGAACAACCTCGTCTTTATCACCTTGAATGACATTGATTTTCACGCTATAGTTGCTCAGTATTGTCAAATAATTATCCATAAACTTTACGCCACCGCATAGCACGTTGTGCATTGAATGCCATCCTGAGTGATGAGTGTGCCGAGTCAAATCCACAATCATAAAATGGAGATTCCTGCGTCACGTGTTAATAAGGAAAAATATTAGAGCAATAGCTTAGTAGATATATGTCTAGAAAAGATACAAAATTCCAGTGGCCAAAGATATCATGGTGTACCTTTTCCTGGTGATTAGTTTCAAGACCGCCTCCCAAGCAAGGTGGTAGCGGCAAATGAAGAAGCAAACACATCGGCCCACATGTTCATACCAAGACATAACAGCTGAACCAAATGCTAGCGGCGGCCATAATTTCTTCTCTGCAAGTTTTCCCAATGCTGTCAATCCAGTGTTTTCCTTGGAGGGGAAATATGGCTGAAATTTGTAAGTAACTATTCAATCATCAAATAACCCTCAGGAATATAATTCAGTTGAAGCTTGGAAGTTTTCAAAAACTAACCGGAGCAACCAGGGTGACACTTTTGACAGAAGCCGCATACTCAGCTGCCAATGCCAAAGCAATAACACATCCCATCGAATGAGCAACAATATGAAACGAATCCAAACCATATGCTTCAACCACAGATTTCTTCACCATTTCAACATGATCTCTCAAAGTGTACAAACATTCCCTTGGCTTCGGACTCTTACCAAAACCCAAAAGATCCACAGCAAATAACCTGTAATTTCCCTTCACTTTCTCGAGAGGTGAGGCACAACTGTCTCAGTCCAAAACGAAGACGATGCCACGAACCCGTGTAGAAATATCACATTCTCAATCTCCGTCCTCCCTGTAAAAATCCCACGAATTAAATACAATAAAAATCAGTAGTAGAAATGCAAAAAAGGAAAAAGGTGATACCTTTGGAATTGGAAGGGTGGAATGAAACAACATGAAGCTTCAAATCCTCAGCATTTTGCAACCAAGACAAGCAAGACTCACATCCACAATCAGACCACCTTCTCTCCACCCCCAAAACCTTCTTCCCCATTTTCCCAAACCAACCCTATCATCAGATTCCTCAACATCAAATTCCCCACCAGCCTCCGGAACACATTTTTCCTTAAAAACAAACTATCAGACAACTCATCTCCATCGCCAATTGCAATGCTACAATAACATTCAGATGCTCCTTCAACAAACCCATCAATGAATCTGAACAAAACGCATAGGATAGCATCGAGGAGGTCGAGGAAGTGGAATACAAAGAAAGCAAGGATCTTTCCGGGTCTGAGGTGGTGGATTGAGAGCATTGTGGAGAAGCTGGTTGACTGTACAGTAGAGGAAGGATGACAAGGTTAATGGAGAAGAAGTAGGTGAAATATGAGCGATGAGAAAATTGGCCACGTAGGCTGGGATCTGCTGGATGCTTGTCTAGAATGTGGAGATGTTGTCTGTCTTTTGAGCTGCCTTTTTCGAAGAAAATAACAGCCTGATTTCTAATTCCAACAAAAGTTTGTTTTGAGCGAAAATGTTAGACTTTTTTTGTTTTTTTGATAACCTCCAAAGTCCATCCATTCGGAATTGAATCCGTGACTTTGAAGGTAGCAATTTGAACACGTACTTTAAATAAGTCGATGTGGAACAATTTGTCAAACTAATTTTTATACTATTACTAAAAAAGTTAAGAAACGAGCAGAAAGAAAGTAACTTGATACATTGATGACAACTATGGTCAGACATTTTAAAGCAAAAAAGCATACATGTTTGCAATTATGCACAGATGAGCATAATGTGCGTTTTACAACACTTTGACGGTTAATAAAAGAGAGAAGAGAGCAATACCAATTACCAAGTAGCAACACAAAACTATACTTTGCTTAGGGAACAGCCTGAAATGAAAAAATAGACAAAGTGTGTGCTGCAACTGCAAGAATGAATCAATCAGGGTTTTGAAGGAGTGACCGGCTCATGGCCTTTATTGGCTCCTGGACCTGGATAATCATTCAACTCTATGTCCATTCTTCCCTCTCCCAAGTTTGATTCTAGCGTGTTTCGCCTACTCAGAAACTGCAGTTAAATCTCAACAAATTCATTGGCCAGTACAAACTGAATTGTATTCAAAATCACAATTCTACTAAAAACCATTCATGAATTCATGCTGCAGATTTATTATGTTCAGAGTCCAAACATGAAGCAAAATATAAAGACTGCATGATATTTATCAAACTTCTAAAATTTAATATATATGAGTCGTATAAGTTGACTTTAAGAAAGTGACAGATCAAGCAAGATTCATGAAGAACCCAGGTAGGAATCACAAAAGATATAACAGAGAAATAGAGCAGAAATGGCTAACCAGAGGTACTGCAACAGTGTCTTGGATCGAGGAATATGCGTTTATTGATTTAAAGCTCCCTGCATATCAAAATTTCACCTTTAATAAATCCAGCAAACTACCTGAATCCAATTCTAAATAGATACTTACTTGTAGCAGGAACTGCTAGAACAGGCGACAAGAGACAACAAAGGACTAATAAGATCAGGAAATGACGATGATAGCGAACAGCTCTTCTACTCTCTATGGAAGACATGGTTGGTAGAAACAAGAACAACTCAAGGAGAAATGTGGACTTGAGAAGTGATTATTTATCTGTACATTTTGTATATAAAATGAGACATGATGGGTATGACTAAATATTAAAATGCTAATTAAATAAAAGAAAACATAAGAATATACAAAATGTGGTGGAGTTTAGCATTCAGACGTTACCCAAAGTCAACGAGTTTAGTTTCTTGTTTTTGTATGATATTGAAATATAAGACATGTCTGGTGACTGGTGGTTCCCATGTCGCAGTTCCCACTGATTTTGTCTGCCTAACGCACTTGAGGCATTTCGTCACTGATTCTCCTGCACCATGAGCATTCAACATTAGATACCTTTCGGATAAGATGTATCACTTTGATTCACTAAAATGAATGACAGTCGACAGAGCATAACTAAGTGCTATGTCTAACAAGCATCCACGACGACGAGGATGGACTAGAAAAGAAAAGCAGGCACAAAGATTCTCGCAAGATGTGATTCCAAATGTATTATGTATGGTTTTGACTCGGGAAGGAAATGCACGTGGATATGCGTTGGTTGCTGTTAAAAGCTGTACAAATTGGATTAGTTTAATAGTGTGTTGTGTTTTGCAGCAGTTTATGTGTCCATGTCTTGGAAGCAAAGATGCACTTCAGATCAGACAATGTTTATTAAATAATAAGTAGAGTTGGGATCTTAAGATACATGTAAAATTTGTAGGGTATAGATATTAGCGGTTGATTTAATTAATTCGACAATTGAGATTAAAATTAATTTTTAATTAATTGGACAGTTAGATTTGCAAACGTACAGTTGACGATTGATAGTTACCAATAACAACGGTTGAATTAATAAAAATGAACACTGAAATCACATCCTTATAGAACATTTCACATAACAATATTGACTTTAAATTAAAAACAAAAACGGGACAAGTAAAAACTTATGCTCAAAAAACATGCCCTCAATCCCGAATGGTTTTTTTGATACGAACAATGATTTTTTTTGGAGTGAGGAAAATATGGTACATAGGAAGTTGCTTTTGCGCAAATCGTCCGATTCCATCAACATTGTAAAATGCAACACAGGTGCGAAGCACTTGGGCTCAAGGCTCGAAAAGATGGGTTCTACGGTTTTCACCCGAAAGTTGAGATCAGGAAGGTCTTGTAGATGCTCATGAACTTCGCGATGAATGCTGAAATAACATAAATATGAGATGTTGGATGCTGATAGTGTAAAGGGTGTGGAGGTAGTTGTTACCTTCAATGTGAAATATGGCTTTCTGTCCGAGGCGCATCCTATGTTCCTGCATTTACAGACAGTTTAAGAGAAACAATGATTATGGGAAAATATGATTTGATAGTTAGCAACTTTATTTGACCAATCAACATGACTTACATAATAGGCTGCCCAGTGGCAGACTTCATGCTTCAGTTCAGCGTCCAATTTCCTCAGGAGTTCGTAAAGCAGCCTCTGCCATAAATAAACATAGAAATTAAAGTTACCTCATTGAGGTACTGAAAATTGGGTTAAATAATTTACTGAAGTACTAGAAGCACCTTCAGAATTATTTCAGGAGGGATACAGTTGATGAGTAGCTCATATATCTTCCCTCGGACTTGAAACAGCCTATGGATGTTGACAAATGAACTTAGTAACCACAGGAAAAAAACAAGAGGGAGTAGGGAAATGATCAACTAGCCTTCCATACTGAGATTTGTCAAAATTTTAGCCACTTGCAACCACATTTTCATCAATCGTCCAAGGTCTATATATATATAGTTTTGTATTATGAAACAGCACAAGTTTCAGATATAATGGGGACAAAATAGACAATGCCTACTTCAATTTATTTACACCAATACAAAAGGATTAGATTGAGTTACCAATAAAGGCTACAAGAATCAAATTTAAAGTCACCAAATAAGCAGGGGTCAAAATGGAATTAAATAAATTCAATACAAAACAAACCTTTTGGGGCTTTGCTCTTTCATTATATCAGATGCTATTTCGGAAACATAATCCTCCCAGTCCATGGGAGGAATCACTTGGTTGGGAGTAAAAGGGTACCTACAACAAATCAACAAAAGTTTGAGAAAATGAGAAGCATATCATCCAAACTAGAGGGTTTTTTCATCGAACCCTTGATAAGAAACTTGTGTAACCAATGGACTATAAGTGAAGAGATACTAACTGTTGCACGCGGCAAGTCTCCAATGATAAAATGGCCCTCCTTAAACTTCTATTTGATTTTTCTGCAATGCGCACAGCAAAACCAGTTGGAAGTTGTAACCCCTCTTTTTTGGCAATGAATTCTAGTACCTTGACAATCTGGAAGAAACAACAAACAACTATCTATCAATGTCCATATAAAAAATGAAGACACTTTGTTACTATACAAACAAGACAACAGTAATCAAAAGAGAGAATCAATATTTCAATCAAGTAAAGGAGAAGCAAAAGTTTACCAACCTCATCAACTGAGGGTGAATTTATCCGCACATTTAGGCAACGTGAGCGGATTGCCTCTGTAACCTTTGAAGAACTGTTGCAGCATAGAATTAAACGACATGAAGAACTATATTTCTCCATTGTTCTTCTAAGAGAATGCTGGGCCTCTCTAGAGAGTTTGTCGACCTCATTCAGAACAAGAACTGACATAGACGAAATTCATTGTCAAAAAAGCAGGTGGAATAGAAATATAATCAGTCAAGACAAAAGTAAAAATTATTATCATAATCCTAAAAGTTTATACTCAAATGCGGTAAATAAACCACATGGGTGGAAAGTTGGTACCCATTTCACCAACAGATACAACAATAACCCCAAAAAATGCCACTTTGACTGTTTAGACAAAATATTATTTCATAGTCTTCTTTAGTAGTAAGACATGGAAGGCCTAAGCATTTTCCAAATTGAAGTTTAGTAATAAATACGAAACTTAAAGTGCCTTCAATCAACTTAAGATATATAACTTCAACAGAGATTGATAATCTGTGTGAATGGAATCCCAAGTGTATTCACAGGCTGTGAGCAAGGCAAGAAAAAATGATATCATGACGCTGGCCATAATATCAGACAATTTTTTAAATGATACATTCGAGCCAAATCATGTTCTAAGGTTTACAGTTCATACACATGAAATAAAGAATATGTTGAGTAAAGACTAAAGAGGAATGTTTGATTAGTACCTTTGAATCCCCTCTTCCCTATTGCATCAATGGGTCTATTTTTGGCCATTTCTTTGATGATCTCTTGAACAATATATCTATCCTGAAAGCCAGCGTCACTGGGGTTTAGCTCCACATGGTGAGTACTTGACAGTGTAGTGAGATCAATTTCGATAGTTCTAGATCCAGCCTGAATTTAGATACCAAAAACCACATAATTAAACAAAAAGAAAATCATAAACAATGTATCATACTTCTTTAGCAAATATTTTGCCATCAAGCATGACTATGTATAAAATGATAGATTATAAACTACATTAGAATGATACGAAGCAGCAAAGTATAAACTATCAGACAACAGAGAAAACATAATCGCAGCTAAGGAATATCTGACTTATTGATAATGACAAATGAGAACAAAGAGGCAACACTGAAACACCAGACAAGAAGTAACTTACATCAATTTTCCAGGTCTTATTTTCCGCCTTGACCTGAAAACCAAGTGGGAAAGATCGTCAGTACCATAATCAAACTAATATGCAACTAGCAGGCTTTTAACATTGGCTACGAAACACACTATACAGCATCAATACGAAACATACTGTAAATAATAAAATCATATAGACTAAACTCTTTTACTTGAATCTTCAATTCAACATACCCCGAATTCGTCAAACACTCTCAAATCCCAATGTCCAGTCGAAAAATCCAAACTTTACTACCCAAATCTCTAAAAACTGTATTCAAGCAACACAATATTAACCAGTACCTTCTCAGCACCAGGCCCGAACATCTGACGAAGTAGTGCCATAATTAGGGTTTTCTTTCCAGATCCAGACGGTCCATAAAACAACAAATGGGGGCAATCCTGCTCCGTCACCTGCCCATCAAAAAACACATACCCACAATCAGAAAACCCTACCATGTCACTCTAGTCTCACTAATCAACCAAACCCTAAACACTACACAAAACAGTTGACAACGAAGTACCAGTTTCTTGATATTCTGCGCCACGTCCTCGTGAACGATCATCTTGGCCAGCGTCTTCGGGCGGTGCTTGTCGACCCACAACATCTTCGCCGATGGAGAGAATGGCGGGAAAATAATCTGAGAGAAGCGGAAACACACCAACTGTGAATCAAGGCATCCTCACAAGAGTATATATCTAGGTCGACCCCTTTAGCGACGAAACGGTGTAGCTTTAGCAATCAATAATTTGTCAGTAAACCTAGTAAGTTGAAAGTCAACGACTATAGATATTGATTCTTGAACCAAATACGAAGCTGATTCATTCGATTCAATGGCGGAAGAAGAAGCTGCTGCAGTACCTCCTGTTACCGAAACGGGCACGTCGCAGCCCGGGCTACCGGTATCTCCTTCTTCTCATTTTCCTCTGCTGTTTGAAAACCCTATAAAAATTGACTTGAAGAAAATTGAGAAGCATTGTGTAGTCTAATTTTGGATTTTCAGATTCATTTTATTGATTTCGCAGAATTTATCATTAGGGTTTTTTAGATTATGCAAAAAGTTCACATCTTGACTTTAGTTGCTGAGAGATTCTCTTTTTGATATTTATTCATGATTTTGGTTTTTATTTTGTGTTTGGAGAAATTAAGGTTACTGATGTGTGTGAAATTGTGGATTAGTTTTTGGAGGTGGTGTGCAAGAGTTCAGGTAAGGTGAGGCGATTTGCTAAAGGGACAAAGGCGGGGTTCGCATTGCATATAATTAACAAGAAGCTTGAATATGGGAGTAGGCCGGGATTGTTTGTTGAAGCAGTTAAAGAAGGGGAGGAGCCGGTTAGTTTCGGTCAAGATGCGGTACTGGTGGATTATGGGGAAGGGTGGAAGCTTCAAACAGTTGTTGAATCTGATAGTATGCAAATATACGCATGCAGATTTTGTTGAGATTAGCTGTAGGTATTCATTTACTTGGTTAATTGTGCAGAAACTAAGAAAGGAGGAGTGCCGCTAGAAGCTGATGAAACTGGCTCTAGTAAGGTAATCGTGGTTTTTAATAATTCATTCCTTGTAAAGACATAGTTTTGAGCTGCTGTTACTTAGGTGTGCAAAATGTAGACTTAATAACCTAAATCTCCGGTTACAACTAAGTGCATCATGTTTCTTTAGTTCCAATTGATGGATTATGATATTCATAATCTTGTTTATACAACATTGTAGATACGCTATCAGCAAATTTGGTTACATGAGAATTAAAATGTAGTGGGGCTGCACATTACAGTTAGATGATAGTTAAATGGAAAAAGCTGCAATGCTGCATTACATTATTCCCTGAAAGATATCTCTTTTGGCAACTGGTATCGCATTCTACATGGAATAGACTCTAGTAATAAGTTGTACATCACAATATGCAGAATTTGGCATCTGGACAAGTCTCGAATGGTCAGTACTTTGGAAGAATTTTCCTGGCATTTGTGTTCCTTTTCTTGCTTGGGGCAGTTTTCACCATTGCTCTTGAGAATCTTCCGAAACTGATCATATATATGAACTCAAGCTGATCTTATTGAGGCGAGTTAACAATCAGTTGAACTGGTACGTCCCCTGAACAACACTGTATTGGATATGGGTCACGTCGATTATCAGTGACCGGGCTGTAATGCAGGGTAGTAAACATTTTTCAGTGTCTGGATTGGTTTTGTTGGAGCATGAAGTGGATTCCGCTAGGTTGGGTTTTCGTAAGTAAACAGTATTGTTTGATTGCAGGATGGAGATACTGCTGTGCATTCACTTCAAACAGTACGTATTCATTTAATTAGGCCTATGAGATTTAACCATGCAGAGGCTTATTTGACACTCAAGAAAAGTATTTGTATTCATACAATTTTGCAACTTCGGATTCGTATTACTTAGGAACTGCATACACTTCACATGAGAAGATAGGCATTTTTTATGTCGTGTTAATAAAATAAATTTACAATCCTTGTCATAATAACTTGTTCTAAAATGAAATTGTGCAACTCACTTTTTCACATATCTTTGTACGGTATTTGTTTCAGATGAGCTTAAGTAGATATTATTTCGGAATAACAATTTAACAAAGTATCAAGAATAAACGAAAAAAGAATTGGTAACCCAGTTCGACTTCTTTAATTCTTAGTTTGGGGGCTTACTCCAAAGTTCGGTGGAAATATTTCACTTTCAAAGTTCAAATACAAACTAGACATACTCGTTACACGGCCCTACGTTCTGTAACATGCTACTTATGGTACTCAAGTGAATGCCTTACAAACTTCTCCGCAAATACTGACCTCCAGTCAGTTAATCACTAGATCAGAACTCCTACTGATCTCTTGTTCATCTCATGAACGATTCGCATAATGCACCTTAATGCAAACATTAATACAGTTTATGTTACGACAAGGATTCACCTCATATCCGTAGCAAGCTAAACCCAACACACCTCTCCGTACAATATGCTTGCAAATCTCAGCTCCGATGTATAGCTGTGATCACTAGAATATTGTTATCGCTCTTTATTTGTCTCTCTTCGAAGTCATACTTACCAAAATATTAATCTATGAAGGAGCGTTCGATTATATTCACACTCTTAATTTACATTTGTAAGATCACATCTCAATCGTATATCTTATTCATTACTTTATCAATTTGGTTCCACGTGAAAACCACTAACCTATTTGCATTGAGTGTTATTCGCTAATCTAAAATATAGACATGTGTCACCCTATTGATATAATTGATGAAATAGACGATTGAGAGTGATATTACAAATATAAATTAAAAATAAATATGTACTTGATGGTTTCTATAAAGGGTGAAGATCTGATATAAAGTCTCTTATGTGTATAAAATATACATTAATATGAGTCGTTAAATAAATCGGATCAACAGACCAGATTTATAACCAAATCAAATATAAAAATTACCCAATATGAAATTAAAATAATTCGAAATTAAATGCGAGGATAATTTAGGAACAATAAAATAAGGTTGTTTCACAAACCATAATTCACTCCAAAAATTAGGGTATTTTGAAATTGTGAAACAACTCTGAAAATCAAACGAAGAAACGAATTCAGCCGTGTCTGCCACTCGCATCTGTTGTAATCATCCGCGTCGATTGTTATCATCCGTCACGCACATGTCTCTTGACTTGTAAGTTATCTTAGGGTTTCGTATGGGTTTCATTTAAACTGTTGCGATTTAGTTAGGGTTTCGTTTTGTGCGACATTTGATGTCTGACATTGCGAATCGACTTTCAATTATAAAACATCAGCAGCGATCCGGTTGATACAGTTTGTTAAACATGAATATACTGTAAGGTTCAAAAAATATATATACATGGTTCATGAACCATGCTTAACAATTTGTTGAACCATACTCGATTAGTATGGTCCAAATAATTGTGGATTATGGTTCATGAACCATGTTTATCAATTTATTGAACCATACTCGCAGACTATTTTGTATTTGGCTGGAACATATAATACCATGTTGAATGCTTTTTTGCAGGTTTAGAAAAGAGTGGTAGATAAGCTAAGGAACTTATACATTGTGCGAATACTGACTTGGAGCCACGACGAGTTGAAAATCGATTAGAATAGAAGACTGGCATTGATGTCTTACGCTGCATACGGAAAAAATTCGTGTATTTTAGGATCATATGATGCAATTGATGTTTTGTTGAACAAGCAATGCAAAAAATACTGAGTTTCTGATTCATAATCCAATAGTGGTTGACGATCATTGAATGGTTTGATATAATATGCAAAATGCTTGTATGGTTCATAAATTATCACTAACTGGTTCATGAACCATATTACAAAACCATATTATCATTGTCATTATCTAGTATGGTCCATCAATTTGCTAACTATGGTTCTAGAACCATCCAATACAAATACTTGAACCATATCGACGAGAAGATTCAAATAGGATCGTCAATTCTGATATGGTCCAAATATTTGAACTATATGGTTCTAGAACCATACACTACAATATTTTGGACCATGTCCATTAAGAATCATAATTGCAATTAAAATAGTATAACTGACCAAAACACTACGGCGACTTCGTACTACGGATCTGAACCAGAATGTTGATTCTCATCTATAATTGTTGCTTATGTTAAAAATCATGTCGACGGTAAATTCAAAATAGGATAGAATCAAATTTTCATTTGAAACGCACGTCAGTTGGAGGATTTTAAGGAGATTTTATTGTTAAACATATTTTCAATATAATTATTTTAGTCACTTTACAAATTTGCCATTTTATTCTATTTTGGTAACAATTGTATTGTGTATTTTAAATGGTTCGATTAAAATCAATCGAAGGTTATGATGATTTATATTTTATATGAAAACTACCACTTTATACTTGATCTACTTCTATAAATCTACATTCTTAACTTACATTCGTAAGACAACATCTTAACCGATCATTGCGTTGTTGTTATCCACTAACCTAAGATTTAGACATATATCATCCAATTGATGAAATAGCAGATGAGATGGAGATTAAAACATAACCTTACAAATATAAATTAAGAATAAAAATATATTTGATCGCTCCGCTTAATCTACATCGTAATATGTTAAAATAAGTCATCGTTTTATGGTTTGACCAAAGTGTCGGCAAGATAGTGAAGGGCATTCAATGACGCCACATGATCAATCGTGCTTCCCTTCATATGATCATATCGACATTTATACTTTACTCAGGGTGGCTAACAATTTAGAATAATTATTACCTTAAAATTTATATTTGTGTAACATTATCGACATTATGCTTTGACTTGAATACTCTTAATTGTACTTAATAGACAAGTGTGCTTTTATTACATTTTCTTAATTTATTAATCGAGGCTGAGATGTGAGGCAAATGGGTTTAATCTGTTGAAAACTCTCCATTATTTTATCTACAAATAGCAAACTTGAAAAAGAGTAGTGATACTCTATACTTTCAACGGAAGCTTGTGTGGTGTCGGCTGGCCTATCGCCTGATAATTTAACACGAACGTTTGCATTGGTGCAAAACTAATGTTAGTTAAACAAAAAAAGTAAAAGTTGTGGTCGGCAAAGCCTCTCATGTAAAATATCAACTTCCGATCTGGTAGCTTATATCAATGCACCTGACTAGTATAGGTACCAATGCATCTGACCACCTTTAAGGGGAAGAAGGCACTTGGTGGTGTTGCTGCATCTTTACTCCAAGTCGGGGTCCATTGTTGTCCTCAGTTTCTTCAATTTTGATTTTTCATTTTAATAAAACAATGTAATGTTGCCTGAGATGACTTGATAAGCTAATCGATTTCAAAATCAACCGGTTTGTTCGCCGAAGCGGATTATTATTATTATTTGACATGTCCTATACTCAAGACGGAGCACGGAAATTCACTCCAAAGAATTTAAATCACCTACATCAGAAATCAAGTACTGAATAGCTAACCATCATACCTCTAATATGGACACATAATTAAAGGAATGAGAATCATAGCTGATGGAATATATTCATTGAAATGACTTATTAACTTTTGAGCCATGCTTATTCCATATGAATATATTCACATTGCTCAATCAAATAATATGAATATTTATCGATCGTGCTCTGTGCACATTTTGTGTCGTTTCAATTACAAACCTAAATTTTCATTAAATATCGTATATCATCATCCACATCTTTATCTACTAGAACCACGCCAGTACACGTTACAGGGGTAATATGGTCATTTCCGCCAATCAACTTCCACCATTTTACTAATTTACCCCTACACTGAAATCTGCTATAAAAGCAGACATCACCCATCCAAAACTCCACATCTCATCAGAACCAATTCAAACAAAGTCAACAATTTCAAATCACTGAAAAATGGCTGGAATCATCGGTAAGATCGGCGACGCTCTCCACATCGGCGGAGACAAGAAGGCCGAAGAGCACCACAAGGCTGAAGAGCATCACAAGGCTGAAGAGCATCACAAGGCCGAAGAGCACCACAAGGAAGGGGAACACAAAGAAGGCGTTTTGGAGAAGATCAAAGACAAGATCCACGGCGAAGAGAAGAGCGGAGAGCATCACGAAGGTGAGAAGAAAAAGAAGGAAAAGAAGAAGAAGAAAGATGGAGATGAGAAACACGATGGAGGTGATAGCAGTAGCAGCAGCGACAGCGATTGATTTCCGCAGATCATCATGTTGATGCGTCTTCGGTTCCTTCTTCGTCTGTTTTCGTCTTTCATTTTCTGAGTCTGCGCGTGACTGTCATTATGACGTCATAATTCGTGTAGCCATATTATCCGTGTCAATAAATGGGTTTGTTCAGCTTTAATTATGACGTCATATATTGCAATCCAAAAGAAAATACCTATATACTCTAAATGCTAAACAGTAAAGGTTTTAGTTAATTAATTTATTTAATGTCTAATTGTCAATCTTCAACTGTTAGAGTTTTTTATAAATTCCACCGTTTAATTAGTTAAAATTAATTTTAATTTAAATTATCGAATTAATTAAATTAATAATTATGATTATGTATCCATATCTCACAAAATATTATTGATTTCCTAAATTCTTACTCTATTCTAAATAATTTATGAAGACAATATGAATTATCATGCTTGACTGCTGAAATTATGTTAAATCCAGGATACGAATTTGATCCATAATTAAATTGGAGACACGCTTAGGCAAGACAAATTCACCACTAGTTCACAATGTTCAAATTTATACCAGTACTTTTTAAGCAGGAATTAAATGAAATATTTCAAACCGAGGCTGCATCGGATCTTAATTCCCATTCAAATAATGCAAACATAGGTTCTTTTCTTCAAGGTGTGAATCAAACAAAGTGCGAAATACATGCCACATCAGACACCAATTCAAAATAAATGCTGAATGGATAGTCAATGCGATGTATGACTTTTTCCGTAGTGGTGACAGTTAGGAAGCGCTCAGTTGTACATTCAAAAACTTCAAGTCATAGTGTGGTTTCGAAGTACAATTATCATTTAGGAATGAAACATAATGATCCAAAATTACATCCAGACAGGGACTGAGTAAAACATAAAAGGATCAACTAACCAGTCCAGGTGAAAAACTGAGAGTGGACAAGCAGAAAGTCATCAGCTGAGATTGGGCAAGGGGTATCTAAATGTGTCTCAGTGTCGACGTGCACTCCATGAATAAGGCACATCTACTTTCCCTTTACTTATTGCTTCTCATTGCCAACATGATCTATAAATCCTTGTGATATACAACTAAAAGTGTCCGCATCCTGCTAAACCGTTGACTCTGACAGCAACTAAAAATGTATTGAATATAAAATCAAGTTATCTGCAGCATATCAGCTGCTGAGCCATTTATGTTTTGGAAGACCCATTCCAAACACCTGAGCCATTTAGTTTGATTGCCTGCATAAAACAGATATCTTAAGTTAAACTTAGGTTGCTAAACTTAGGTTGCTAAACTTAGGTTGCTAAACTTAGGTTGCAAAACAGAATCTAGTGCTAGCAAAAGTCATATGATCTGAAAATATTTATGCAAATACGTCCGTCAGCATTTAAACTAGCTTTATAGTTATTATACCCTAAACCCTTCTGGATTGATAGACGTAGTTTATAATTGAATGACATATTTTAAATCTGCTGCAATGAATCCATAAATATGAACAAAAAATTCTCATAGACAAAAAACTCTCCATAATATATGGATTAAGTTCTGGAATGACAGTAAATATTTGTGAGATGGAAGGACAAAATCTCAACCGTTGATTTAGTTAATCTGATAGTTGAGATTTAAGTTGGTTTTTAATTAATTGGGCTGTTGAATTTGCAAAAATTACGGGCGGTTGCATTCGGCGGTTATTTTTTTGTTTAAATCTCATCCGTTGGATTATTAATAATCGACGATCAAGATTGTGTCTCACCGTCTTACAAAAATTTATTCGTCCTTCTTGAACTTTCCCCTATATATTTAGGTCAAAAATATTTATGCTATTTTCTTCTTTTGATTAAGAGAACGGATCAGGTGAAATGAACTTATAAGATATAACATAAAACATAATATGAGCCATTTGATCATGAAAGAATGTACGATTCGGCTCTAAATCAGATTTTAATGCAAAATCATCATTTAAATTAAAATATATTAGTAAAATAATATCAGGGGCAAATTAGTCATGAAATAAGCAATTGATTTGAGCGGTTACCTAAATTTGAAGAAATCAAAACTAAATGAATTTAAAAGAATCCGATTTTTGTACGAAAATCAAAGTGGTAGAACCTAAATTCGAGGAAACCCAAAACCAATTCAATTTAAAAAATCCGATTTCGTAGAAACTAAAATCAAAGACTAAACCCTTTACTTTTATGGTTCATGAACCAAACATGTACAAAACCTGAACCAAACATGTATTTTTGTACAACCTTGACTGTTATGGTTTATGAACCAAACAAGTACAAACGCTGAACCAAACATGTATTTTTGTACTACCTTGGTTGTTATGGTTCATGAACCAATCATGTACAAAATCTGAACCAAACATGTACAAAAGCTGAACCAAATATGTACAAAAGTTGAACCAAACACGTACAAAAGCTGAACCAAACATGTAAAAAAGATGAACCAAACATGTACAAAAGCTGAACCAAACTCGTGCAAAAACTGAACCAAACATGTACAAAAGCTAAACCAAACGTGCACAAAAGCTGAACCAAACATGTACAAACGCTGAACCAATCATGCATAAAAGCTGAACCAAATATATATCGTAGTAAATTCTTATCTCAATAATGCATTGAATTGAACGTTCCACCAGAATGTGTGCCGAGTGTTTTACTTCCGATCTCAAAACCCATTGTGTTTGCTTCTAAGCTTGAAAAGATTGTTACGAATTTTGTCGATCGTTCGGAATCCAAAAAATCAAAATTGTGATTCGATTACATAAGGAGGTGATAAATACAAATATATTTTAAATATATTTTCATTTTGCTCAATTACTAATGTACCCTTTCTATTATTTAAATGTGAATATTTTAGGCAATTAAATATAGACATTAATTAAATACAACTAACGATTAGGATTTTGTTTTATGTTTTAAACAATTTACCTCGTTTCATTTGATCCGTTCTCTTTGATTAAACCGTCAACGTTCATATAAACAATAGTCCTCAAATCAATTATTTGATTAAATTATTCGTGTGAGAGAAAAGAAAGGAGAAAAGCATGGCAGCTTACAGACATCAAAGAATTATCAGTTCATGCATCATTGTGTTGTCTGTCATTGACGTTTGCACGTTGCCAACACTATCTGGAACAATACCAAGCATTATCTGGATTCTGCAATTCCATCAATTTAAACCTGATTTCCTTCCTGCAAATACCCACAAATTCCGTGCAATAATCTGGCTGCTACGACCCTCGTTTGTTTGGGTGCAAGGTATGAATCCGATCAATCCCTTTCTGGGTTTTCCATTTTGTCGCAAAATATGATCTGGGTCAATGTCTGTTTGTCTGATTAATTCCTTAATGTTTGAATTTTGATGCAGCTAAGGAAACCCTAGAGGACATGCTTGCTATTTTCTTGCGGAAATTTATGATGTCAAACTCACGCGATAATTCCGCCCGCTGCAAACCAAATGGTAGAAAACTGTCTTCACACTATCTGGGATTTCTTTAGTAGTCAGTCTGCTTTAACTGATGGAAAAAACAAAGAACATGTTTCTTGGGAATCTGAGTTGTTGAACCATTTACTATATTTTTTCTCTAAATGTTTCTTGTTTTTTTTTTTTTTTTTTTTTTTTTTGTTGTTTGGTTTTAAGTAAAATGGAGATCACCCTGGTCCTATTGGTTACAACTTACAACCACAAAGTTAAGGAAATTTAAGCAACCCAAAAGTTAGGCTAAACATCATCAGACTTACTATTTAGATCGTTAATTGTACAGTTTAACATGTGGAAATCTTCTCATTGTGTCAAATGACAGGATCTAGTAATGCTCATCATTCGTCCCCAGATGTATCATCATTATCATGCGCTTCAGCATGCCGACATGCACAACATCATCAAATGGGAAAGACCCGTGCTATCAAAATGTCCAGGTGATTTATACCCTGTACCATGTACACAAGAAATGGCGTCTTCAGCAAAAATGATCTATATCCTTTACCATATCCGCCAGCAATGGCATCATCAAACAAAAATGATTTATACTCTTTACCAAGTCCGCCGGCAATGGTGTCATCAAGGAAAAGTGAGTTTTCTCCTCTACCATTTCCTCCAGCAGCGGCATCATCAAACAAAAGTGATCTTTTTCTCCTCTACCATATCCACCGGCAGCTAACAAAATTGATTTGGTTTCTCAGCCATGTCCGCCAGTAATGGTGCCTTCAAACAAAAATGATTTATTTTCTCTACCATGTGTTCCAGCAATGGCTTCAAACAGGAGTGATTCCTCTCTATTACCCATGGTCCCTGATAGGCCTGATCCAACGATGAGGCCTTCATTGAGCTTATCTAGCGTCACTAGGTACATAAATAAACCAGCAAGTCGTAGGAAAGTTTCTGCCCCATCATCTACGACATGTGCAGCAGGTATCCATCTCTAGATTTAGCATCTTTGGTCTTATGGTAGTTTACCTGTTAGATTTTTGCTTTGTCTTGAACTCCAGTTGTCCGTAAAACTTCATAGAGTATGTATTTGCAGGGGATGGATGTTCATTGCTGGAACTTCTACGTTCTGATCCTTCAACGAGCTGGAGTAGTGAAGGAGAATGTAGAGAATCATCAGGTCCACAAGTAAGGCTGGATAATTTACTACATCAACCCGGGAATAAATGTTGTGCAGATTGTGGATCTCCGGACCCCAAATGGGTGTAAGTGCCATTTTACTAGTTTCAGATATCCATTCTTCTCTTTTTTGATTTGTATGACCCGGGAAACCTAAAACGAAAATATCAAGTTCCCTACAAAATATTAGCATACAGTTTTAGAGGATGAATTCTGTCTTCAAGAGTTCATAAAAGATTTCCATTTTTGTAAAGACTTTCTGCTGGTTCCAGGTCTGTGAATCTTGGAGTTTTTATCTGCATCAAGTGCTCTGGTGTACATAGAAGCCTCGGAGTTCATATATCGAAGGTATGGCGGTATGCACAATGTTCAAAAAGCAAAACAAAGACTTGTGTTTGTGTCTGGGGATAAAAATTTAATAATTATTATTGTCAGATACTATCAGCGAAGCTTGATGAATGGACTGATGAACAAGTTGACGGGTTGATTAAATTGGGTGGAAATGCATCTGCTAACAGAAAATTTGAGGCATATATTCCCGATATAATTAAAAAGCCCAAGCCGGACTCGTCTATAGATGAAAGGTCCGACTATATCAGGTAATATGGAAATTCCTCTGCAAGATAATACCGAAAAATAAGCATTGCTTGTCAGAAACTCAAAATTTGTAATATTCAGGAGAAAGTACGAGTTCCAGCAGTTTATGAATATCGAAGAACATTTGTCTTGTCCCATCCGGCCGAATCAGCCTGGCACGGGACCCGAGAAGAAACATAAATATCAGGGGATAGGGCATGGATTTCGCAATAGCTGGAGACGATCTGAGCACAAGGACAAGGCTCCCAAGAAGAGCACCTCTGCGGTATCACATTTTTTCTTATGTCAGTCATTTTCACTGAACTGTTGGCGCTTTCTGTACTAAATTAGATTGTAAACATTACAGGCAGGCATGGTCGAATTTGTTGGACTGGTGAAGGTGAATATTGTCAAAGGCACTCGGTTAGCTGTCAGGGACATGGTGACCAGTGACCCTTATGTCGTGCTCTCTTTGGGAAGCCAAGTGAGATCTTCGTTACACTTAACCCCAAGCATCTTTAACACCATGAGTTATAATATAAGGATCAAAGTTTAACTGTTTCCTGCTCTTTTCGACTAGACCGTGAAGACCCGTGTCATAAAAAATAATCTGAATCCAGTGTGGAATGAACAACTGATGTTGTCTATTCCTGAAGAGGTTCCTCCTCTGAGAGTGGTATGCTTCTTTCACTTTCTATATCTAAAAGTCTTCCATGTGGTTTTATTGCTCTTCTTTTTTACCAATTTCTTTCCTGTGCAGCTTGTGTATGACAAAGATAAATTCACAACTGACGATTTTATGGGTGAGGCTGAGATTGACATCAAGCCTTTACTGACGGCTGCGAAAGAAAATGAGAAGCATCCTGCAATGGTCGAGGGAGTGCAGTTAGGAAAATGGGAGGCAAATAAAGACAATGCACTGGCCAAGGACAGTGTCATAAATATACATGAGGGTAAGGTAAAGCAGGAAATATCTCTATGTCTGCAGAACGTTGAGAGAGGTGTGTTGGAGCTCGAGCTCGAGTGCGTTCCCCTTACCCAATAGCTCAACTGGCACTGAAGAACAAACTTTGTCTCATAGAATTCCTTAAATGGGAGTAAATAAAATGTAAATAGGTATACCGGAAACATACAACATTGTCATGTGAGACACTTCTGATCTTGATCACAATTTTGAATTATCAACAAACCATTGTTGGAGTGAATCATGGATACCACTTGTGTCAAATTCTGATTTTGGGAGCGATTCTAAGCACAACTTTGGCTTCAAGGATGAATTGTTCTTCTCAAAATGAACTTAATATATAATGTCACACAGAAACACTGTCCCCTCATCAGCTGAAATCAGACATTTTGCATAGCATAGAATACAAAAAGATGATACCATCAAAACCGGCGAGAGTGCTAGACATTGTACTTGTTGACACGAATAAACCGGTACTTCTTTTATTGCAACAACCATAAAAAAATCTCAAATGAAAACCACAATATTCAAGTTCTGAACTGTCGAACATTCCCTACTTAAACAAATGACTAGTACACCATATAATAAACAACAAACACTATCAATCCAATTTCCTAATACTCTAAGACAACAACTAGGGCAACGAATCAAACCATTCTCATTACAAACTCTACACCTTTTCACAATCTCGGCATCCTCATCAAATACCTTCTTACTCCCATCACAATTCAAACAAGGAACAAATCTCACATCTCCGCAAGTCTGACAAACATAACCAGCCGCCTTAAGCGGCATTCCCTCAACCATTTTCAACAACTCCCCATTGTCAAATAACCGTTTAATCTCCTCAGCACCTCCACATATTTCCCATTCACAAAAACTTGCGGCAAGCTTACACCTTTCTCCTTCATGGCTCTTTGTAACTCCCTCCTAAACCCGGAATCCATCGACACATCCCTCTCATCCACACAAACTCTAAGCCCTCTAAATATCATCCTTACAGCATAGCAATCCTCATACGTGCGCCTCACGCCTCTCAAACTCGTAAAGTACACAACAACTTTATCTTCGCCACCTGGCAACCTGATACTCGAAACCCTAGCCAAGCCCTTAACGTAAAGTTTCGATTTTGACGTGATTTTCTGCGATTCAAAGAGTCTGCAAAGCTCGCTGACCTTGGAATGGATTGAATTAGATTTGTCTGGTTTATTCTCAATCGGATTATAGAATTTCTTGACGGAATTGGATCGATCGATTGGTTGGTAAAGGTAGGGTTTTTTTAACGAGTCTCGCTTGGATGAAGATCGCATGGTTTGGGAACGTGTCAGAGATTTTGGAGATGAATCGGCCATTGATGGATTTGATTTTGGAGAAATGAAATTGTGGGTATGATTCTGATGATTAGGGTTTGTATATGAGAGTGATGCAAAATGGGGTTGAAGGAATGAGGAAGCTGAGCTGGAAACCTGATGATGAAGAATGGATTTGATGGCGGTTTAAAACTTTGACAATTCTACAAAGTACAGCATATTTTGTTCTTCGTTTTGACTTCTGGTGAAATAGATATGTATGAATTGATTTCATATTCTGGGAAAGTGTTCTTCTTTTGATAAATAAATTTCTAAGAATAAATTTACTAATGAGCTTTAAGTATATTTATATTTTTAATTTATATTTACAACGTCAGATTTTATTGTAAATTTCATTTGATAATTCATTTATATGGTGGCATGTGACAACTAAAAAGGTAGCCACGACGCATCATTCGACTGATGAAGTAATGAATAAGAAGTACGGTTAAGGTATATCCCTATAAATGTCAATTAGAGATAGAGATCGTATATGAATACTTCTTTTGATTTTATACTCTGGGAATGAGATCACTATTTTTAAGAAAAAATTGAAAATTTAGTTGAAGGATAAGTTTGCAATTTTAGGAAATAAATATTCATTTTGGTGGGGATATTTTGGAAAAATAAATCTTCGTATTGCACATCTGTTTGGGAATTCCAAGGTTGTATATTGATGAGAAGACAAACATGTTGTTTTTGATTGTTCAAATTCCATCTGCTTGCTAAACTTTTTCACTGCTAATGAAACATGATGAAATATACAAAAAAAATTCATCTTGTGATCACTTGGACGACAACCAAGTAGCAGACTGGAGCAAGAGCTCGCCAAGTTCAGATGGTGCGGACAAAAGAGGACTGTGATCACTCTCCAAGGCAAAAAAAAGAGATGGAGGCCACCTTTTAACCATAGCATCTTGTTGTTCAGGCTTCACAACTTTATCATTCAGTGTTTTGATAAACACCCTCGGAACTTTATCAGCATCATCTCCTTCCTTAAATTGAACTTGATCTCCTCGAAATGCTCTCAGTGGTGCTGGTCTCAGCAGCATTTTTGCCAGCGTATACTCCTGATCCAATCGTCAAAAATCATTAATACCTTACAAGAACCTAAAGCATAATAAATTCAAGTCTGGTCATATGACATAAGGTTTACATGCCTCATTAGGGGTTAGGTTATACACCAACTTCCTTAAAAATTCTTCCTTTATGATTACACCGGTCGGAGGCTGGTCATGCCCCAATCCGTATGTGTATTCAGTCACTTCTCCATGTTCTGAATAGTCCGGCATCGCCTGTCACACACACGAAAGCTCAAAACAATCAATCATGTAAAAGAATCAACAGTCAAGAGAAAAATGAGTAGTACATCTTTGAAGTCTTGTGGGGTGTAAAATCCAAGTTTCAACATATTTGCAGCTACATAGATAGCCATCTTAATTTTCATGCATCCAAACTTGTGTATGGCATATGTGAGGCTCAGACCGCCAGCACTGTGTCCTACTAAGATCACCTGCAGATGTCGATCACACGCACAATAAATCATGAATATATACTTGGAATATAAGCTAGCAAGTTCCTTCCAATACAGCGCGATGAGCGATTCAACAATCAAAGATGCAAACTTTTGTACAATATAATGATTTATTCAGAATGGACATCAGAACACAGAAAAACCAGGTAGGCTTGAATATGACAATATGTATGCATACAGACAGACAGACAGACAGACATACAAAGTGATTCATAAGCAAACATTTTACCTGTTCATGGTCAGGTAAGTTAGTTAGGAAATCGATTAAGGGCTGGTTCAAGTCTTCAAACGTATGGACAGTGTTTGGATCAATAGAACTGATGCCACCACCCTTGAGGTCTAGGGATGTGACCTTGTGACCAGAGGACTCTAAGATGGTGTGAATCTTGTACCAGCACCATGCTCCTCCACCACTACCATGGATCAGAACAAAATGGTGCTTAGAAGCTGGAAAGCCACTCATATTGTTTTATATTGTTTACTGTCTCAGATTGTTTACTCG
Organism: Sedum album; assembly: GCA_006409495.1. NCBI lineage: Eukaryota > Viridiplantae > Streptophyta > Magnoliopsida > Saxifragales > Crassulaceae > Sedum > Sedum album. The sequence continues at coordinate 12,814 of QZGG01002061.1, read as the reverse complement.
GTGCTGATGTGAGGCCTCCGGTGAAATGAAAGGTCAACTGTTTGTATAGATCTTGTGATCTGATATGGTGAGGTGTTGTAGATGACAAACGTTGACTCCTTTGTCAATTTTGTAAGCTAACTAATAGTATTACAATAATTGCTTTGTGTTTAGCACTGATGAGCATTTTAAAATAATTTCTAAGGTTTTGTACAAATTGTGAGGTGTCTAGTGTTATTTAGGTGAGTTTTTATTTATTAAGTGAGTACTCAGATTCTAAAAGGTACGTATGAGGACTTAATCCCAATTGATTAGCGAATGGAAACCTCGAATACAAGAAGGATAGAATAGTAAACGTAACGTAAACGAGATATTTTGCCTCAGTACCAAAAAATGCGCGAACAAATAATGACAGAAAATGAGCGAGCACGACCTAGCTGATCAGTCTGAAATTACGGAATCTTCATGCTGCTTTAATAATACAATTGATTTGGACGTTAAACTTTAGAAAAATGGCCTGAGGATTCTGATCCAGAGCGGTCCGAATAGACAATCCTACAGTAGCAGCCGCGGACAACTGACGAGCAAACAAACCTTCGGGTATTTTATTTTATTATTTTTAAGCTTCCGCTACGTCAATTGGTATCAGGAATCAGCGCTTCCGATATTCGAATGGTGATTGGCACAAGTATGGCACCATGTAACAATATTTTCATAGGAGTATTTGATGCGGATGATTTTTCCAATTGGTTATACAACGTTGATAGGTATTTCAAATTCTATTATATTCCTCATTATCAACAAGCTTATCATGTTGCTCAATATTTATGATTGGAAGTTGGCATATGGTGGCGAAGAATATAAAATGAGAGAAAAGTAATTGGCAAGCATCCCATCTATTCATGGCAACGCATGAGGAGGAGGATGATTGAAAAATATATCCCACAAAATTATATTAATTATGAAAATAAAGCAAGTTGTGGGAACAATGGCAACGAGGATATCAAGAAATTTCAGTTGAGTTAAAGGAATTACGTCAAATGATCCAACAATTATGCAACAAAATGGACTCAATTTCCAACAATCCTGTTGATGAACACCCAACATATGCTATAGATTCCATGGAACTCAATACAAATGAGAAGTATGAAACTGAGGATGTGCAAAATGAATATTTTGAGGAACAAATTTTGGTGGAAGAGCAAAATAAAATTTCAACAGATAAAGTTGAAATTATGATAAAAGAAGAAACATTTGAGAAAATAGATTTTGTTATCCACCACTAACCAAATATAATTCCTCAACAACCATTACTTTGCAGATTGGAGCACAAACTTCTCCCTATATGGATTTTCAAGAGCATCATCTGTTTATTATCTAGGAACATAAAAACTCGAGGTCGAATTTAAACAAAGTGGGAGAGAATGATGTAGGAATAAAGTATTATGAGTGTAAAATTAATATCCGTTGTATATTTGATCCTGATTAGGTTATCTAGGCTTTTATTCATTAGAATTTCTATGTAACTTGTAGGTTTCTTAGACATTCATGTTTACCTATTTTTAGTTATGACCCTATTATATAAGGGAGACACATATATTATTTGGAAAATAATAAATCTTATCAATCAAATATTATTCTCAAGTAAGCGAATAATAATATAAGGGGGACAAGAACTAATTTATGTGTGGAAAGTTAGTTGCAAATGAAGCGCGTGTAACTTGATTTGCAAGTAAGCGAAGATTCAAGCACTGTTGCAAACAATATGTTAAACTTGTTGGAACAAGGTCCGAAGTAGTAAAATGAATAAAAAGGGGTACAATCCTACCAAACAATGATTTCATGGCATTCCGCAAGATTTCTTGGGAAGCAAGGAGGAATATCTAAGGTAGTTTACTACAACTTAGATACCAATCAAATCTTGGTTGTTATCTAAACGATCAGTTGGAAAGATCAGAGTTTTCTTTAATGACAAAAATATCAACCCTAATCTAATTTCTATAAATAAAGAGGAATGTCGATCATCGGAGTACGAATTTGAAGAGAGAGAAACAAACGGCGTTAGTAATGTCTTTATGATCAAACTTGTACACGAGTGAGTTGAGTTTTTGTAAACATACTTCACAGAAAGGTGCGCTGAGTTGAGCTTGCTACTGATCTAAAGTGAATCGTTATTGTAATAGAGCTGTGTTCACGTCTGCTTACCAAAGCTGAGTGTGAGTCGTAAGACGAATAATGATCTGTTTATTAATTGGCAGGAGATCTGTACTTTAGGAGGAAGAGTTCACAAGGCGTTCACTTCACTTTAGAGTAGCAGGTTACAGAATGTAGGGACGTGTAATGTAAGTTTAGATTGTACTTGAATTTTACTATAAAAACGTTTCCACCAGGTTTGGAATAAGCCCCCTAACAAAGCCTAAAAGGAACCGAGTAGGGTTGGAGGATCGTTATCTTTTACATTCTACACTTTTTTTGAAAGAATATGGTGTATTTCAATCAAAAAGGGAGGAACAGGACACTAAAAAAACCAGAAAACCACAAACACAACAACCAAACCAAAACACCACCAGAAAATTAAGAATAAAACCTGATGACCCTCAGCAAAGAAACAAACACCAGCAGACAACCAAACAACCCCGTAACAAGAGTACGACACAATGACCTACAAAACCCGAGACAAGAAGAAATAATTGTTTAGTTCTTTAATGCATCTCTTTTTAGGTCCGCCATCTTTATAACCCTTGTGACCAAATCAGAAACTTCACTGCCTCTCCCCTTGAAGATGATCTCGTTCCTGCATCTCCAAATTTCATAGATGGCCGCATTCATTACAAATAACCCCAACAGCAAATCCATGCGGCTTCTCCATTTATGTCTCACCGCCCACTCCTCCAGATCATCCCACCCTCTCATCCTGCTACTAATGCCCACCCTGGCTAAACACATCTCGAAGGCTCTCATTTTGTCGCAATTGAAGAATATGTGCTTCGCAGTTTCCGTTTCCCTGTTACACCAGCAGCAAAGCCCAGACACCTGCAGCCCCCTCTCCCATCTCTTCATAGGAAGCTTGCCCCTAAAAGCAAGCCACGCGCAGAAAGAGTGCTTTGGATGGGAGACCTTATTCCACACAGCTTTTGTCCAAAGCTTTTTAGGGGCATCACCTTTAATAATATTATAAGCTGCCCTAGCACTGAACGGGGAATCAGAGGACCTCCACTTCACACTTCCGTCATTCTCCACCTGAATACAGTGAAGCGCAAAAGGCCTCAACCTCAGCAGACTCTTTAAAGGCCATGTGTAATGCACCTTAACTTCTGCACTCCAAAAATCCTCAACCTGAAAACAGTAGTTGTTTAACCAGTTAATCCAATTTTACATTCTACACTTGCACTAAATTGTTATTATGAAATAGTATATGCTTAACCAAATCTGTATAGATATTTTACAAGGATCTATGAATAGTTGATCACTATTGTCGGATAGTTTGGATTTTCTTGCTCAAAAACAAAAATAAGACACTACGTGAATTTGAAATGGCATCGAAAGACACTAAATAGTGCTTTATACTATATTACAAACCTCACCCTCTAATGTGATGGTGCTGAATAGCATTTGTCTAATTATCGATTTTAATTTCATGACGAATCTTTTCTGTTCTCAAGAGAATGGTGCATACTTTTGGCCACTTAATTTAATTTGAATTTATTTTATTTTAATGTTCATGTAATTTACTATATAAACTTATTTTCATTGTTTTGTCAAATATATTTTTGATATTGAATGAAAAAAATTAGGATTTCTTTCTCTGTCAAATTTTTTCGTTATTTATATTAAAATCAACAAATCTTTACTTATCAATTTGTCAGTATTATGCGGAATCAATGAGTTATTGATTTATCTATCTCAACATCTCGGCATTCCATGGAATAAACGAGTTTTGATACATTTCGTTCTTGTTTGTCCATCCACATTACATATTAAGTTGGTGAAATTGAAGTGTAGTAGGAGGAAACCAGTGGAAAAACCTCATAAGGGAAAACCTAATCTCTGGTCAAATAACTGATAAGAGATATTATTATTAGTATTACTGCTGACTTGAATGCATTGTACATTCTGGTATTGATCAAATTTATGAGAATCCTGTTTTTATTGATAAAGTATTTGATAATCTTTTCTTAGTCCAAGTAGAATGGCTGAATCTCTCCATGATTATCTGTTCATAGAATCTAAGTTCAATGGTTAGTAGTAGTAGTATTATTGACACTACATGAATCAATGCAGATCAATACAATCAAGACTTCACTATCCATTCACACATGTACCACTTTGTACTTATGTATGTATATACACAGAGACAGCGCAGCTTGAAAAAACTTTCTGCAAGCCAGGCTGCTTGCATTTTATCACTTCAACTATCCACTTTGTTTGATTTTGGGTTAGAAATTTGGGCACTAAATCAATTTGACAGAAATAGTACATGAGGTCATTCATAAGAGCTAAATATTGAAATCCCCTTTTTTGAAAAATCTTACGATGGAAGAACTATGTACCATTGTGTTTTTCACACTTTAATTGGAGTATCAGGATTATCAATTTCTTGTAATCTCTTATCCCACTCTTGTGTACCATACTCCTGCTCGTGTAAGTCCCTTTCGGTACTATATACAATCTGTTCCTGACTGATGACTGTTCTTCGAGCCATGTCCCGAGCATTGTGAAGCTGAAATCACAGAGGTGGTAATTTTGAAGTTATGCCGTTGGTATTTACATACAACCATTATAATACAAAACTAAGAGAAAATATAATTTTTTTCTTTCTAAGTCCATGCAAGTTGATCAGTAACAGTAAGCTCAGATTTCTCCACACTAAAACTTGCTGATATTGAATAAGACATGGTTAAGAGTTTACAGCCACACTCTAAAAATCGTATAATATTAGTACACTTCTTGAAATTTTAACCGGCACTATTACCTTTCTTCTGAGATTTGTATCTGGCATTTCAAGTAAGCGTGCATATTTGGCCCGAGCTTTGTTTCTTTTTTCAATTGATGCATTGGTTTTTTGAATGACGAACCACCGAACTAGTGGAATTGAAAAAAAAGAGACGGCGAAGATCTGCAAATCAATCCCCATTGATGTGCACAATACGGTAGGGATACATCTATTGCAAAAAGCAAATAATCCCAACGAGGTATAAGAAGTGTAATAGTAGCACATTAACCCTTTTTCGTATGTTACATTCAGCCTTGATTTTTGCAAAGGAAACCAACCTCATTAGAACCAAAGACTTCATATTTGAATAGAACAAACTGACTCACCTTAAGTAAATGGAAAATGCCAGAAACAAATGACCTGAATCCACTTGGTTCAACATCCAATTTCCTATGCAACATAGCAGATATGTAAACGTTAGTAATCACTAGTAGTACAGTAGACTTATAGATCAAAAATCAGTGAATGGCATTGCTTTCAAATGATAGTAAATATACCGCAACATTGAGCCAAGGACTATAACTCCAAAAAGGTTAAGTCCACCCAGTCCGATGGCCATTGCTTTCTCTGATAGACTAGTTTTACTAAAAGTAGGCACTAATGTCAGTCTCCTCATATTTGTTAACCAAAATTGACATAGCAAACAGTCGATGTAAGTAAGAGTAAGACCTGAATTCCAACTTTTTCTCCTCTAAAAGTCTCTCTACTCCACCAACCATTTGATCCCATTTTTCTCCTACAAATTCTTTCCTTCCTCCTCTACTTGAAGAAGCTGTGCGTTGGAGCGAAGGAAATCGATACAAGATGTTTCCCTGCACAAGACGCAGGATAAGAGCATGAAAATAATTATAGGTTAAAACATTAATGTTATTTGTAACTAACCTCTTCATCAACTTCTGGCTGACCATCAAACCGCAAGAGAACAGGTAAAATGTAAGATTCATCTTTCTGAGACAATAAGATAACAGTTAATATTGTCAATACATGTATTTAACCTAATAGATGATATGTGCAAGAAAATGGCATACCGTAGTTCTATCACTAATTTCAACATCCAGAAATGGAGCAAGTTCTTCAGCGATGACAACACCACCATTTGCAGTTATGTATTGCCCAATCTTCATCATAATAAAGCAAATATACATGAACAATAATTTCAAGCAATGGAATGCATTCAAAAACTTTATGAGGAAGGTCAACGTTCGATCCAGATTGCTATAAAAAGCAACTCGCGTTTCTAATTATAAATATAGTTGAAGAAGTATCCCCCTCTATCATTGATGTGCTGAAATTAAATCTACACAATCACTAATATACTTGGGTTGTTTACCAGAAGATTGGTGTCATTATCGGAAACAAGTAAATGATGAAACTCTAAATAAAATTATATTTTTCCGCCAACCAGGTGGCAAACATTACAATCGGAACAAGGCATACATATTGAATGCATAGTAAAAACTAACAGAAAACAGAAGGGTGAAATATGCTCGTGTTACCAATTTCCACCTCTTTGCTTCAATTTCTTCATTAGGATCCCCATCCCCAAAAACAAATGAAAATATCTGACAAAATATTCTAATCAAATCCATGAAGTTAAACAGCAAAAAGAATAAAGATTCACACCTATGCAGCACTTAACATACAGGTTCAATGAACTTCGTTCCAATGCTTTTGGTCACCCCTCCGCTCAACCTATCGTATAGTATGGATCCCAATACACATTAACCACATATCATAAACACAGAAAATAACTAGGTCTATAGTCCTAGAAGACAACTTGACCTCGATGAATGCACCAAAGAAATTATGAAGGATTTACGTGCATTTGTATAAATATGACATGGACAGTAGTTATATATATCTCAGAAGTCAGTCAAGCCGTAACTAGTATAGTAAAGCACTGTATTGTCTACAAAATCAGTATTTGAGTTATATGCAAACATTTAATTTTGCTGGTTTTAAAAGTGAAATGGCCACCACCTACGACCTACCCGATGGATATTTTATGGCAGTGTTATACAGTAAATCCCAGGACATTATAAAAAGATAGATTTACCGGGAAATATCAGTGCGACTGAGATCAAAAGAAAATTCCGAACTGTAAGATTTACCACCCCTGCTACGACTCTTCTTGTCACTTTTACTACAGAAAATACAACATGGCTTAGCCATATATATAGTGTATCATACGACATATTTTAACCAACAGGAATGTGACAATAATGTGTATCGACGATTGTTACATGAAAACTTACCTTGCACCCAAAAGAAGAACAATGATTGTTGCAAAAACAAGGACAATAGAAGCTATTAGCAATGTCCCAAATGAAACTCTTATAAAATACTCAGATGTTGACTGCCAAAAGATACACAAGAATATCAATTTTCTCTCCCAGCCTCATACGAACAAACTCATAAATACATTATGGAAAAACACCATATAATCCTTGTATACCTTTCCCTTCTCGATCAATGGATCAATTTTCATCCAAAATGACTTGGAAGCAAGTTTTGATCTATAATCTTTTGGGAAAACATACAAAACATCTCCCTCATCTGAAACCTACGAAAGCATACCGTCAATGACTATTTCTATATGAACTAATCTCAAAATGAATATCATTTCACTTAAATCCGGCATTTCATATGCTAGAAAGATTTCTTTTGAACCGAAATACCTCTAAAAATCCATTAGTATCAGACGCCAGAGCCTGCAAGGCCTTCTGAACTTCATCCAACTTAAACCCAGACACACTACCTACATCCCCAATTGTAACTCTCCCTCACAAGCATCCACAGCATCCATTGCCCTCTTCCTCACATCACTTGGCAACTTATCACTCTCCACTACACCACCAAGTCTATTAAATCCAGGCACAACCGGGTCCAAATCAATACCCGCTCTAGCTACAACTTCTCCATACCTAACCCTACTAGTAACCAATCTCTTACCAGAAAAAGCTCGAATCTTTGTGGATAAAAGAGTGATCTTTACCGGTTTGAGAGTGGCTGAGGGTTTCGAGAAGAGGGAAAAGGAGGTGGGGCGGAAGTGGGGGTTCGTTGATTTGGCATAGCAGACGGAGAATGACGCCATTCGGCGGTGTTGCGAACTGCCAAGTTGAAACGGAGATGCTCCAAGGACTACTACAAAAGAAATTACTTATAGTTATGGTTTAGGGAAAAGGACAAAAAAACTCAAATATCATTTTATTTATTAAAATTTTAAAAATAAATTAAGTAATAATTCTGAATAAAAAAATTTATAAATGTAAATAAATCAATTAAGAGGTTATAGGAGGATAACTAGTTTTATGTACGACATATCGTCCATTCATTTAGCTAATTTAACGTATGAGATTAAAAGCTCAAACTCCACCGTTGAACTCATCAAAATCAACGCTTATGATCACATCTCACCGTCTTATAAAATCTCTTTGTCTCCCATGATCACAACTCATCAAAATGCTTATGATCATATCTCGCTATCTTATATATTATTTTTAAAATTTGATAGTTCAAGCCCTGAATTGGAATGATATGTTAGTTCATTACCTCTTTTGAAAATCCATTATTTCAAATCCTAAATCAGAAAGAGGTTATGATTCGGTATATCTCTTTAAAAATTTAAATAGTTTAGACCCTAGATTGGAAAAATTATATATGATGTTCATGATTTTTCTGAACTTTTCCCTAAATATTTGAAAGAGGAGAGTGTATATGCCTTATTGTAAAAATTCAATGTCTTGTGTCCCAAAGATGACTATGAGGCAAGTATAATTTTAGGGACAGTAATATGTATGATGAATTGAACAACTGCTTCCTGATTTTTGAGTCTCAATTTGTTCAAGGTTTCCTAATATTAGTGTTCAGGTAATTTATCCCCAACAGTTTCAAAATTTTCTTGTACATGTTTTTTTCTTCATATTCAGTGTTCTTACTTATGTGATCCAGTTCTGAACTTCAATAGCCATATTCGAAATATGAATAATTTCATACACTTCAATCTTCCGCCTGGTCATGCCTTGTCTTACTTACTGTTTATTGCAAACCTTAAGCATTTGTGCTAACACACCTTTGAACTAATGAGGTTACAAGCCCTACGCGTTATGTACCCAAAATCATCACAGCGAAACAAATAACTTGTACACAAGAGAAATTTCCCTAAGATTTAGGCAAAAAACTTCCTTCTCCCCCAGTGATTTTGCTAGTTATAATAGTAGTGAAAAAAGTAAATAGTAACTTTAATATCTTCCGAGTAATTTCCTTTTTTTCGGGGTCTTCGAATCATGAAGTTAGTTCACCGGATTCAGGTAAAAATACCAAAAATTACTTTTACCAATGTTTTACATTCTAAGATTGAGGTTGTATTAATTAGATAAAAGTTTGTCAACATTGACAACCTGGATGCAGCCTAGTAATCACACACTAGCATATAAACATTCGACATATCTCTTACATAAATGGTTACCATGATTTTTGTTCCATTTGCCGTGCATAAAATTTATGTCGAAAGTAGGACTTGTTTATTTGCATCTTTTTTGTCTTGAATTCTTGTCTGGCTAGTTTCTGTACATATCACCATTTGATCCTTAAAATGTTAAATATCTTCCCACTTTTCGGTTTCTTGCAGTCTGCATTATTTTTGAAGTCTTCACCCCTTAAAGCCAGCTAAGGTATTATTGGAAATTAATACTGAAAGTTGTGATGCCCACGTCGTACCATCCACTGAAACCATTCCTTCAATCTTACTTCACAGGATGTTCTTCATTTCTCTCGCGAAATCCTAATAAACAAACATTTTGCATTGATACACAAGCAACCGTATTATTGTTTTGAGCCTCAAGTTCCCTTCTCATATCTGCATTTGGAGTTTCTCTCTGAATAATTTTTCCAAGTGTTGAGGTTGGTGAGTTCTGAAAAGTCAGTTTTATTTTTCGGTCGAAGGTCTTTTGTGTTATATTACAACTTGGTGATCAATGGAGATGGAGATTGAGATGAAGATCGGGTTACCAACAAATGTCAGACATGTTGCTCATGTAACCTTTGACAAGTTTGATGGTTTTCTTGGCTTGCCTGTTGAGTTTGAGCCAGAGGTTCCCCGAAAACCTCCAAGTGCCAGGTCAGAATCCGACCATAGTAATTCCCATTACTCATTTCTGCTGATTTCTACCATTTCAATTCCTTTTCTGTCTGCGGTTACTTATGCTAATATTACTCTTTAGCGGGTAATGTTGATTCGAATAGGTCTGGTTCTTGGTGGTGTGGAGGTGGGCAACTGGGCATGTTAAATATATTATCAAAGTTCTGTTTAGGTTTTATGCTCTGGTCTTTCTCTATTTATCGAACAGAATCTGCATTAATTGGACTTGGACCTTTTCAATTTGTGCTTCACGAAGTAGTGCTCAACAAGTCCTTTCCTGTTTTGTTTCTATAAAAAATGATTTGAATGAGTTCTGTATTTGTACCAAAAAATGTAACATGTGAAAATATGAATTTAATCATTCATTCATTTCTGCATATAGTGCAAGTGTCTTTGGAGTGTCTACAGATTCGATGCAGCTATCGTTCGATTCTAGAGGAAACTGTGTGCCCACAATTCTCCTGATGATGCAAAAGCGCTTATATTCACTTGGAGGCTTGCAGGTACATTGCCTTTAAAGCCTCCTGTTTTACAAACCTTAGTTCATTTTGAAGACACTCATCTGCTGATGTCAAATTCTGTAGGCAGAAGGTATTTTCAGACTCACAGCAGGAACCAGCCAAGAAGAGTACGTCAGGGATCAGTTAAACAAGGGTGTTGTGCCTGAGTCTATTGATGTCCATTGCTTGGCAGGCCTTGTAAAGGTTTGTATCTCAGACCCTTTCAAATAAAAGTTTATTATCAGAACTTCCATTCGGGACTTTCGAGTGTCAAGTGAATCAAATCAAATGTTGTTTTTTTCAGACATGGTTCAGAGAGTTGCCTGTTGGGATATTGGACACTCTACCCCCAGAGGAGGTCATGCAAGCTCAAACCGAAGAGGAGTGTTCGAAGCTAGTGAAATCCCTTCCTGCAACACAAGCTGCATTGCTTGACTGGACTGTAAACTTAATGACTGATGTTGTGCAGATGGAACACGTAAATAAGATGAATGATCGCAACGTTGCCATGGTTTTTGCACCCAACATGACACAAGTAAATCGCGCAAGACTTTATCATTTTCATGCCTAATACCCGAACAACAACATCTGAACTTGTATGTTTTGCAGATGTCAGATCCTTTAACAGCATTGAAGTATGCAGTCCATGTTATGAACTTCCTACGCACGCTAATTGTCCGAACAGTCAGAGAAAGGGAGGACTCAGTCCAGGACTCCCCATCAAGCCAAGCGTCACCTAACGGAGCTAAACTGCAACGTCAGATCAGTTACGCAGACGTTCTCAAAAGCCCACCGAAGAGATCAATGACCCAAGTTCCCAACCAAAGCTTCTCCAACAACCTTAGGAACTCCATACCAACTCACAATGGAACATCCAGTGCAGTATCAGATGTAACAAAACCCGACTCGGAAGAAGAGCCTGAGATCAAGTTCTTTAACCCCAAATCAGTTGCTTGCCAGTCAAGCCGTAACCTCAGCATGAAAACTCCTCCACCCATCATTGCTGCGGCTGGTTTCATATCGAAAGAGGCCATAGAGAAGGGTAAGGCTGCTGGCAGCGTTGTGAACAGGGTGAATTCGACAGTGATGAGGATCAACAGTACTAGAAGAATATAAGTAGATAAAGAGGTGGCTGCTGGCTGGATTTCTGTTCCCAGGAGGTAAAACAAATGTGTCTTTCTACTGATTTAAGGTTCTTAAGTTTCCTAACTTTCACAATTCTGTGTTGTATGCTTGATTAAAAACATGTGTATATTTGTGATTGTGACCTTATGTTGCCCATTCATATGAATGTTGAAATTGATATTGTTGTTTCAAAAATAGTTATTATTTAACAGTTATATTAAATTTCGGATAATCAAAGTGAAGTCATTTTAAACTCGTATTTTTTTACATGGTAATCTTCCGATGTTTTATATATTCGAACACGATCCAAAAAATAAATGTTTTATTCAAATCCGTCCGTACCAGACCGATACAAAGATACAACAGACCATATTTCATCTTGTCACCATCTCAAGAATCGTTTAAATCAATAAACATGTCACAGAATCCACTTGCAATTCTCTGGCCCAGAAGTCTCGCTCACAATTCTCCACAACGTATTTCACTAATCTGCAAGTCGAAAAAATATCGAGTGCTTCAAAATTGGCATAAATAACCTTCTGATTTATACTATTTTTTTGATTAATTTTGATTTATACTATTTGAGGATTAAGATTTGTGACCATTTCTTACCATATAATTAAAATAATCTGCTGGCATCATCTGCAAATTATTAAACACTAATTCATCATCTGATCTTCAAATTGTCCACTTTCTTTTAATTTGAGCTTAGCAGATAGGGTTTCTGCAGACTCAAGAATTTGGGAAGCAATGAGTGAGATGTGGTGGTGGACAGCAGAGACTAGGAGTCTTGTCTGGGTTCTGTTTCTGGGTCAGTTTGTATCTCTCACGGCTGCTCTTGGAAATTTATGTTCTTCAATGATTGCAAATCTGGGTATGTTCCAATTCAACTCCATTCATCCTGACAAAGTTGTTTTTTTAGTTTGGAATATGAATTCTGAATGAGTTGGTCTTTGTTTGGTTTTCACTTTTCAGGTGTGGATGCTCCTCTTTCTCAGTCTTTGTTCACTTATATTCCCCTGGCATTTGTTTGTGGTGGAATTATGTTGTACCGGGGTCAGAAGCTCCTGGTTGATT